>LULA01015848.1:0-26933 GCA_002091835.1 Anopheles maculatus | reverse complement strand
CTGAGGTATACAGAGTGTTGCAAGATGCGGGGTAGAAAGGGCAGGTAGCTACTTTTATTTATGTTGTATCTCACTTACCTGTACAGTTGTGGAGGTTTTCCCTCTCCTTCTCTCGCTCATACACACACACACACAGATTCTCGTTCTCTTTCACCCTTGGTAGTGTCATGTGTTGCAGACGGTACACGCGGTTTCTCCTCTTATCTTCGAAACAGGCCCCCCCACCTTCACACCTCCCTCACATCCAACATATGCACACGAAAGGACATCTCCCTTTCACCCATCCTCAACAACCCCTCTCCCCCCCCCAACCCATACTCTCCCTCTTCTTAGAACTGTTGTGATGAGAGATGTTCAAGAAGATCGAGGACCAGCAGAAGGATGAGCTGCGCTATGGGCAGGAGGACGTTGATTTGCTGTCGGGATGGTATCCGTTTTTTGTTATCCCTCTTCCACTTCTTCCCATCCACCCCTGCATCTCCCTTCCCTTAGCAAAGTCACCCCTTTTTGCACGTCATCTACCACGCTTCAACCAAAAAAACGAAAACGAAAACTCCCCGGACGACAAAATGGGCCTCAATGGTGTGTACCGTTTTGGCGTGTGTTTTCAATGTGTCTTCTTCATCTTCATCTTACCCTCCGCATTGTCTGTCCACTCACTCGCTCGCTCTGTCACTCTATACTCTATAGGTGGTGAAATGAAAGTGGACGAGTATCGGCAGTGATACGACGACGATGACAACAAACGAGTATCTAAATCTGTGCCGAGGGGTAAAGTCGAAGCGTTATGCATGCGGATGCGGAGTTTTATGTGTGGAGTAGCAATTTTCGTTCTTCTGCCCGCGCCACGAGGCTGTTTGACTCGGTGTGTGTGTGTGTGTATGGTGCTCATGCGCCCGCAGGACCTATGGCATAGGCATTCGGCAGTGACAACCGGGCTCAGATCGGCACAGGTTGCACGGTAGCGTGAGGTTAGGAGCGAGCGAGAGATACGATGAGGACTTTCGTTACCGTTCTAATTGGCAGGGATTGGATGCACAAGTGCAGTGCAGTCGGGCAAGCGGTTACCGAGAAGCAAGGTGAAGAGTTAATGGCAGTTCGATTGATCTAGCCTAACACTGCACGGACTGCAGAGCTCCCTCGCACGTTCGCATCTGGCAGGACCTTGCTTTTGGAGTGTTAATTTATGCTCGAGCCTAAAGTCAAGTGTGCCATTAATGGGCGCGCATGAGTCTTGCGAGCACGCACGCACAGTACTGCAGCGGCGAACGGCTGTAGCCGTCTGGCGTCCGCCATTCTACCATGAAATGATTTCTCCAACTGCGCGCCACAGGTCCTTATGTACATGCAACGGAACCCCCATCCTCCCGAAACGGATGCTGCCGGTAGAAAGCAGATTGCAGAAGCATATACAGGGGCGCTTGCACACCTGTTGAAAAGTCTTCCGTGTGCGGGACGCAACTTGCTCGCTGTACATAGCACTTAAGGCTGTCCGTAAATATAAGCCGCCGGTGGCATTTGGTTTTGGTGTGGGTTACTAGCACCGTGCGGAGTTTTGTTTTTCGTTTTTGTTGCAAGCGTAGACGAGCTTCGGCAGGATAGCGAAAGGTGTCTGGAACAACGCGCGAAAGGCGCGTAAGCGAGAGCGCCGATCGACAGCAGCACTACAAAGCACACTCAGCTTAGTAGCGGTGTGTAAGTAAAGGAACCATTGCCTAGTGACATCTCACGCGTGAAGAGTTGCGTGAGCGAGTCCGCGCGTGTGTGTGTGTGTGTGTGTGAGAGCGAGAACCTGACAGCCCTAACCGGTTCGGTGCTTGAACCGAGAGGATTAGCCTAACCGCACGAGACACACATCTTCAATAGGTGGATATTTCATCGGGAATCACTTCGCAGACCGTGCCTTCTTCGGGCACGCTCTGTACACCGCCTCGGCAGTATATGGGTTGCGGGGTAGAGTTTCTGGGGTAGGCTTTATTGGGCTATCTTTCGTGTGGCAAGCAGAGCAGAGCACTGGTGGACATACTACACTGTAACCCTTTTTCTACCTGACTGAGCTAGAGCAAATTATAGCCGAGGTAGGTTTTGTCGGTGACAGTATAGAATGGGGCAGAGCGAGCGTGTTGCTCCCGCTTTTCTCTTTTCTGCCTGCCACGTCTTCTTCCTCTAGGTAACTCTGATAAGCCTTGAATAGCTTGGATGAATCGGTTTAGGTTAGTTACTCCTCCGATGGTGGTCAGTTTGCGGTGGTATCTTTGTGGTGGCCTATCCTTCTGCTTCCCTATCCTGTGCTTCCTTCATCCCGCCAGCCACCATCGACTTGCGACTAACTATTTTATTGAATTGCTGTTCTCTTCAACCTCCCCCAGGGGGATATTCAGGTACGAGCTACCTACGAACAGCGCTCAGCAGACACGAAACGGGATGGTGCGGGAGTCCTCGACACCACGCCGTCTCAGCAACCCAGCCGGCAAACGAGTATGGTCACGACGGCACGACGGTGTGAAAATTAAATGCATCACAAAACTCGAACGGGAAATGTCACTCAAACGGTAGGCAGCGCCAAACGTACACTATCTCTGCCGCACAACGGTGACTCGTGCTGGCTCGCATGTACGTGTGTTTGTGGATGCAATTATGCCAGCCAAACCAGATTGGCAGTGGGAAGATTCGAGCCGCACCACTACTGATTGGCATTCTGGGCCGCTGTACCTTTTACCCGTACGGCAAAGAGTGAGAGTGTGTGCACCATTTTGGCGCTACTACTTCGGGGTAAAGATCATTAAGCAAATGGATGCGGCCTCTTTCGCAACAGGACCAGTACATCGTGTTTTTTTTTCTTTGCGTGGCGTTGCGACATTCACCTTTTTGTGCGCCATCTTCAGCTCTTCCGCATGATGCTGCCATGCTATGACAGCTTGATAGTGTAACGGCGCTGACAGCTGAAGGTTTCCTCTTCTTCCTGGGTTTTGCTGTGCTTTCACACACACACACACACACACACACACACACACACACGCGCGTACACTCGGTGGTCGGAGTTACCCTCCAGAATGCTCTACACCAACCCAGAACGGTTGATGGGTGTCATAACCTCACTTTAGCCGTTGATCCTCCCATACCGGCACAGCGCCCAATTTGTGTCTTGTGGTGGTGTTTGGTGCTAAAATCAGGTCCGGCAGCTACTGCCGCCGAGCACATCGGTAGGTCAGAAGGTCCTATCGCAGCACTTATCGGAACCGTTCGACCGAGGTTAAGATGCTAAAAACTCCATCTCAATCGAGGTCAAGTGCGGGAAGGTGCTTGTTGTTTTTTATTGGTTGCGTGTACATTTGTTGCTTTTATTTGATTTCACTCGTAAAAAGCAAAAAAAAAAGAAGAAAGGTAACACTCCCTACTTTATCGAAAAACAAAACCCTCGAACGAAGTGGAAGAAAAGGGTCCGATTACCGCAAAACCCTGTACCTCAGCCCTGTACCATAGATTGGGTTGTCACAGATGGGTGACTCACATGAAAGGCAAAAAACACAGGCTGACCGGCTAGGAAATAAAAACAAAACAAAAACAGCAAGCGGCAACTAGAGTAAAAGGACATCTTCCCGGAAGCATTTATTTCCGTAAAAAGGTAGGGGTGGGGAGGCCCGGGGTAGTGTTTTTCGCTTCTAATGAGCGCCCGGTGGACGATGTGCCCGGGTGTAAGCGAGCGTGACGTGGTAAGGGCGACCACCGCCGCCATGTGAGCAATTTAGCGGACGAAACATCCTAAAACACTAACCTGTGTGTTGTAACCGGTGGTGTGGCCTATTTTGCTAGAACCGTGTATGACGTTGAAAACTTTATTGCAGTGTACCGTTTAAGGGTAAACGGCGTACGGTTGGGTTGATGTGTGAGGGTGAAGAAGATAATCGGCTCACCGGGTTTGCGGCCGGCGACTTTCACGTACGTTGAACGTTGGTTTTGGGGCCAAACTTTGGGTTGATGGGTTTCGCGTGCTTCTGCGTAAAATTTGCGCTCCTCGTCATATGTAGCGCATCAACTTTAGGAACTCCGGTGCGGATGTCTGCCCATTGGGCACGCGAAGCTCAACGTCCAATTTTGATCACAATCAAACACGTAGAATTAACAAGAATTGGTAGGACCAATCGTGAGTTTTTTTTTCGATTTTAATTAGTTTCGAATCACAAACGAACGCTACCGTTTTATTGCCATCAGTTTGCAAGATCACGAAAGAGTTAGTTTGGCACGACAGTAAGCACCCGAGTGAACTCACCCGCGGCACGTTTCACGGTGTAACGGTGTTCGTCCGCCTCACGCTAATCACCGCGAACTACTGATCACATTCCGAAGCACATCGTACGCCCGGCCGAGCGGCATACGGCTTGCGGTCCCAAACGAGTACCCTGTGTTGCAGTTGCCCCTGTCCAGAATCACCTCACCTGCACCCCGTTCCAGACTACCGAGGCTGGAATGTTCGAAATTCAAGCATAAAACGGTTATCGAACCGTCTCTGTGTGTGTGTGTGTGTGTGTGTGCGTGTTTTGGGTGGAATACTTCCGCACGGTGCGGATGCTGCTTCCGGTTTTTGGGACACCCGCTCGCAACTCCTAAAAACCCATTTTTGCAACGGTGCACGCTCCAACACACACAATCGTTTGTTGCCGTTTGTTGTGTGTTAGCCAGGGCTGGGCCGGGTTGGGTTTTGGGGGCAGCAGGCAGTTTATGTTGATGACCGTACGTCGCGTACCGTATATTATGCTTTGTAAGAGGGTGGTCCACTGTGCACACACACACACACGCGCGTGAGACCAAATACGGTGCTTTAATTTGAATCTCATCCAGCTGGAAATACGCGATCCCCGCAACTGGCCAGCGAAAAAGCCAACGCGTTTGATGACTCGATCGTGTCATCTGGCTAGCGTTGTGGGTGTTGACCGCGGAGATGAAGTTCGCTACAGCAAACACTGCTTTAGTTGACGGCATGTGTGTGTGTGTGTGTGTGTGTGTGGCAAGAAGTGGTGTCACGCGGCGCAACATACAAGCACTAGAAGCAGAACACAGAGCAGAAAAACAATACATTTGCCCGTTTTGCCTACCGAAACGAGTTTGTTTTTGTGCGTGTGCTTGTTGTGAAAGGGGTGAGGGATGTGACAGAGGAGCGAATAAAAGGGTTTGGCACCCACTGCAAAAAAAAAAACAGAAAATCGAGGTGCGGTTCAACAAATAAAATAAAACAGACGGGTGGAAAATGGAAGATGTACAATACCGGGGGATGTGTGATGCATTCAACCGGAACCGGGTTTTTGGGTGTGGAGCGAAGTCCGCTTGAACCCTCCGAATCTGGTCATCGCTGCCCGTTTTTTTTTACCAGTTGGAATGCTCAACTTGGGTTAAGCAAACCGCCTTCGCCTTCCCGTGCCGGATTTATAGAAGTTACACAAGTCGATTGATTCGACAATTCATTTCGGTAGAATGATGCGGACACAAGAGGGTGGAAACGCAGATAATATACCCTTTCTGCAGGTCTGCTAATGAATACCGATTGCGGAGTATAGTATAAAAAACAACCGCCTAAAGGTAGGCAATACGAATAGCAATTTAATCCTATGAGAAGCATTTTTGAACTGCTACAAGTACCATTTAACAACTACAAACATAGGTATCGATGAAGTTGTTGCTGGTGATTATTTTTCGCCCCACTTTTTTTTGCGTGTAAGCTTGGCCAGAGAGTATCGGACAACGGCCACACAAACAATCAATTCGCGACGGTGGGAAATTCCTCTTTTTTTTTGGCTTTGTTGCGCCCTGTACATCAATCGATCAGTTGACCGTTTATGGTCGAATAGATCGTTTATTATGGTACGATGAGTACGATGCGTACATTTTCGCTCCCGTTCGCTCTGCTGGCGTTTGGAATGGGTGGTTTTGGCTCGCTGCAACTAAATGTCAGTGTGGTTCAAACGGCTCCCGTAATATGGCACATCAGAAACAGGAATATAAGTAAGGGTAATGGCGGAGTGGTGGCGGGAAGAGACGCGAGAAGGAGGAGAGGGGGTTAGGTATATTGTACAACAGATACGCCGCACACACTGCTTCCCACTTTCAACACTGACTTTCCGCATGATTGCAAATTTCTGCATCGAAGTTGTCGCTGTGCATGCTACAGTAGCGCCTGGCTCGGGACTCCAAAAAAAGGCCAAACCCTTACAACCAATTTTGCATAAAACAATTCCGTTGCCGAGCAGTGGGTTGAGGGAGCACAACTAACTCGGGTTAAAAACAACAACAAAACACACACACACAAGCTAACGTTTTGCTTGTGAAGTGCTATCACTCATCAGTGGGCCTTACGCATGCAGGCATGTTGGTTTTATGCAGGGTTTCTGAATTCTTCTGTAATTTTTATAGGTGTCAACATTTGACATCACTTGATCCGTTAATGGTCCGATACACCGACTGCATAAATACAATTAATTTGCGTTCAAAAGTAATGCCTTAAGGACACGACAAAACTTAATCGTCTATATTGTTTGAGTCCCAATTCAGCATGTCGTTGAGACATGATCAGGACTCTAGTTCATTTGCTGGAAGCTGAATTCGACCTCCAACAGATTTGATCAACGAGTGTGCTGTGCTACTCTACATATTTTTGAAACATTTGCAGCTACTGGTATCTTGGTTTGGAAGAGAGTTATTATAGTAGATGAAGTTTCTCAATAGTGTTACTTAATAATGTAGGGCTACTTTTTGTTGAAATCAAATGTTTCTGAGAAATAGGATACTGTACAACTTCCGTCCAGGAAAAACATATCTCAGTCGACTCGAATCTAGAGTCCAGTATAGAATTTAGACATCCAATGCAGATACACGATGCACAGCTACAAACAAAGTCCAGGACATCCGAGAGCTAGAAACATCCACCAAACTACTGCAGATATGAGTCATCAGAAGTCCTGCAGTTGGCGTATACTTCGGAGCTGTAAGACGTGGCTCTCGCGTAGACTTCTAAAACTATCTTAAGTGTCTAGAGTTCCTGATTTATATTTATTGTTATATCAACGGGCCCCGAGGCCTAATTGAGTAGCAAAAATTGTTATCTACGACTACGACTGCACTCGCTGCTCCGTAAATAACTGCGGCCATGGGAGAAGACGGAGCCTGTCTCTAAGACTGCCGGAAGCTAGGCCAAAATCAAATGCATCCGAGACGGAGTTAAAGGCCGCTGACATGCGAAGCATAGGGTCTGACCGACCAGCACTGGAACGGGGCTGAATAACTCGAAGTGTGTCCCTGATCCTGAGTGTTCGAGATGGTGCATTCAGATCGATACATGACAACAGAGACGGCGAGTCGTTACTTCCGTTCAGCAGACCTGCGATGAAGATGTACTCATTGACATAATGACTACCATAATGACATTTGGTAGGATTGGATCCTTATTCTACGTGAACCTTGGGGGTTACGATTCTGGGAATCTAAAGCTCTTCTTAAGAGACAAGAGCGGTGTCAAGGATATTTCTAGTTGCTAGATATGATGTATCTAATATTTTGAGCATTATAATTCTGGGCATCCAAACACCATGTTGGCAGTCTAGAGCTCCTGATTGTTGACAGGTTTCAAGTACATTTCTGCACTTTATTCTGCCCCGAGTTTCTGATTTTGAACACAGGTGTCAAGGACTATATTTGGAGAGTATAGAGCTATCTTGAATGTCTCGGGTTCCTTAATTTTGGACAGACGACAACCTCGAGGTAGTTGTCCAGCCAACTTTAACTTCCTTGACTTAAATTACTCGTAACTTGATAGAGAGTCGTGCGTGTAGAGATCCGGTTTTGGACGGGATTCACAACTGGAGCCGATATCAACCACATTCTTATTCGCTCAAATCTAACGCTCTCAGCATTCCAAACCCAATCCTAGAAGTAACCCTGCTACTTTGAACGCGCGCGTTCGCACTCATGATGGAAATGGTGAAAGGTGTCCTTTTTGAAAGTTGACGTTGCACTTTCATCCTCCCCCTTTCTTACCCACTGTCTCCCCCAACCCCGCAGCGGAGGGAAGTTAAACGGTTTCGGGGAGCGTGTTGTACTGTGTGCCAACAGTGGTAGGGGAATTGTTTTCCCTCGATGCACACACCTGACCACGGGCGCATCCACACCGTGCCCCAGCCAGCGAGCGCAACATCAATCAATTCCATTGGAATATTGCTCGGCCCCTAATTGAATTTCCCATCGGCGAGAGACAGTCTCGATAAAGGGAAAACAAAGTCCTACAAGTGGTTCTGGGCTCAACCAATGTGCCTCTGGTGCCGCTGGTTTTTTGCGACCCCTCTTCGGCAGGCCTAAGCTCGGACGGAGGGTGGCCAGGCCGTTGTGTTTGGGTAGTGCCCTGACCGGAAGCCTGCATTAAGAGTGCAAAAAGGTGTCTCTCTCTCTGACTCACTCACTCACCTTGTGCCACCGGCGGTTTTATTTCTTGATGTTGTTGGTGATGATGATGATGATGGTGATGTTTGCTGCGACGACATGACAGTACAGCTTTGTTATTGTTATTAGAAAACCGGGCGTTATCTTGCGTCCCGTACGCGAGATTTTCATTCCGGCCAGCTCGCTCACCCCTCGCGTGTGGCACACCCTCTCCCTCTCTCTCTCTCTCTCTTGGTCTACCACTTCACGGCCTGCCCGTCCCGCGTCCCATCGATGATTAACTCCCTGCCTTGCCATTTCTTCCCGGACCGGAGGAACACTACACTTTGTGCCATTTTCCATTTCACCATCTCATGCCTACATACAGTCAGCCACACACACACACACCTCATAGTGAGTGGTGTGGCAATAGGCACAACGCTGTGGAATGGTCCGGCTACCGCTTCTGCCAGATACATTACAACCTGGTAGAATTAATTCAATTTGGTGTGAATAAAAGATTTTTAATTGAATTCTAAATTAAATTTTCGTGATCGAACTCGGTGCCGGTGCGATGCAAAACCGGCAGGGATGGGTTACGAGAGTGCCCTCAACGGAAGCGGCCTACCTCGTATGGGCTTTGGGAAGAACTTCACTTTACTACTTTACTCTTGCGCGCGCGCTCTGTCTCTCTCTATCTCTCCTTCGCTCCCTTTTTGCTTCCATTTCAAGTTGCGAAAGAATCGTGCGTGTGACATTAGAGATTGCACCGTAGGGTAACATGTGGGTCGTGATGTGTTCCCCCTCATGCCGCCCCCTTCATTCCTCCTCATTTCCCATCTCAATAATCCACGTCCATCCATCTACGCCCCATTATCGGATGCGGTCGGGTGATGCCGATTTGCAGCAATACAGGCGCTGAGGTGCATACCAAATCCCAAAAAAACAAAAAAAAAAACACACAAACACAAACAAACAAAAAAAAGGAACGCATCGGGATTATGTATAGCCTGAAGGACACGAGCTCCATCACACTTCCCGCCTTTGTCCATCTCACCCACCTGCATGCTCTCCTATCATCTCTAAAATGGCGGCGATTCGTTTGGCTATTTGATTTGAATGGCTTTTCGATTTCGAGCTACTCACACACACACACACACACATACGCTAGCACTCAACCAGAAGGGTAACAATGGGCAGCCGGACCACCTCCATACCCCCTTCTCCCGGTAAGCTGCAGTTTTAAGGGCTTAATTTTATTTCCGATATTTTAATTAAATGTCATCCAGTTGGGCCACCCTTCAGCGGTGATTGACTTCAGGCCTTCAAGGGGTGGCGGTTCCGGGTGGGGTGCTAATTGGGTCTCTCGGTGTACGTGTTGTGGGGTGCGAGATTACGGCAATGCATTCATTTTGCCGTCCGTGCGCGTGTGTTGGATAGTGCAGGCAAAACTTAAAGTGCACTTCACGCTGGTTTGACTGGGGCGATCTTTAACGATTAGTTTTGGTACAGCGCCTAAACCGTATGCAATGATGCGTTGCTGGTGTTGTTGTACGGGGATAAGAGGATGATAGTTTTGAAAGTAAAAATGGCAAGTAAAAATCGTACAAAGAAGTCGATAAGATGGAAACGTTAAACCGGAGAGGTTTCAATGAATGTAACGCGGTGCTCTTAAACTAGCAACAAGTGCACTTCGTTATGGATTTCTAGTGCCTGAAAGTATGCAAACACTATGTGTTTGGAAAAATTCTCAACCTTTTTCGCATTCAATCATATGCATTAACCTTGTTTTAATTTTCTTGGTGATCCGCCTAAAGGTATGCAATACCTGTTGCAGATTGTAATTTTCCAGGGAAATAAGATATCAATAGCATTGTGAGTGTTCTGACGAAGAAGAAAGTAAAACGGTTTGAGAAGAATTTTTATCTGCTTTATTCCGAATGAACCTCAATCGTATATCGATACCAGGAACATGCCTGCAACGAACTTTTAATAGATGAACCTATTTTAAAATACGGAATAATTACAAAACATCATTTTTCTGTTTGTTATAAAGAATCAAAAGCTTGAAGAATTTCAACGAGTTTTGGGAAAAAGAAATCCGAGTTAGCTCATCTAGTAGTACTTTAAGTAAGTGATCTTATTCAAAAAGTGTGTTCAGTTAGGAATGAGATATTTGTTTGCGTCTTGAGGATATATAATGCAAAAACGTGTCCAGGCTAAGCACATCGCTAATGCGCCTAAAGATAGGCAATAGCCTGACACTTGTCTTGGTGTCTGGGATAAAACCCAACCAGAATATGTATACATCGCTACCGTAACATGTATCGTAGTAACCTGTACACCTCAATCGTATATCGATACCAGGAACATGCCTGCAACGAACTTTTAATAGATGAACCTATTTAAAAATACGGAATACAGCATTACAAAACATCATTTTTCTGTTTGTTATGAAGAATCAAAAGCTTGAAGAATTTCAACGAGTTTTGGGAAAAAGGAAACCGAGTTAGCTCATCTAGTAGTACTTTAAGTAAGTGATCTTATTCAAAAAGTGTGTTCAGTTAGGAATGAGATATTTGTTTGCGTCTTGAGGATATATAATGCAAAAACGTGTCCAGGCTAAGCACATCGCTAATGCGCCTAAAGATAGGCAATAGCCTGACACTTGTCTTGGTGTCTGGGATAAAACCCAACCAGAATATGTATATATCGCTACCGTAACATGTATCGTAGTAACCTGTACCCCTGGGTGGACTGAATAAAGATAAGAAAGGTTTGAGAAGCGTAACATTTGAAGAGAAATTCATTTCACCTTCCTACAACCACCTAACTAGAAAATCGACTTGGAGTCCTTGGCGGGTAGCAACATTTCAACACTTTCTAGTGCTCTCCAGTGTGACTGTAGCTGTTACCATTCCTTTCTTGAATCCCATACTTCCCCTTCTACCTTCCCTCCTGTTAACGACCAGTTCGGCACTGTCCAACGGTCTGCAACATTCCCTTCCTCTCCCAGAACGTGGCTTGTTCGGCTTGACCATCAGCCCGTTCCACTCCTTCCCAAAAGTTGGCCAGTTCGGCATAGTCCAACGGCCACTGTTGTTCCTTCCCGATACTGGTCCACTACCACCAACAAAAGGTCCGTACCATCTTCCTGTCTCCCTTCCCATCCCAAATCCACGGAGTAGGCCGTACCCCTACAAAGTGAATCAGTGAATCTTTCTATTAGTGACTCAGTTCCGCTCGCTGACGTGGTTCGATATTTCGGTGTTTTGTGGGATAGTACACTAGAACCTCCCTAGAACTTCAATGTACGTATTAGGTTTATAGCGCGTGCCAAACCATCACATTCTTCAATTGCCTGTCCCATCCCATAGCTAGACAAACATTTACATGTGCAAGCATAATACGGACTCCAAACCACAACAGTGCTGACCAGTACAGGCTAGAATCATTCCAAAGAAATTGATCTCATGACTCTAGCTATCTTGCTTACTAGGAATCCCACCAATATAAACGAATTACGGCTTAGTGGGTGCTGGTACATAAGCTTATCGGCGGATTCGGTAAAGCCCTATCAATTCTTGGAAACACCAAGCGCTCCTATCAATATTTTAAGTATGAGCGAATTCTGCGCTATTCTTGACTGCTTTCTGTGGAGGTAAGATTCTGCTGCTTTCACATACAACATTACACTGTTTTACAGGCCAATTTGCAATGTTTGCATCATTTTTCTTTTCTGTAAAGGACTTTTTCACCATCCAAAAGCTAGTTCTACTCCGCGGATGGTGAAAAAGTCCTTTACAGAAAAGAAAAATGATGCAAACATGTATGTAGAACTGTATGTAGAATGTAGAACTAAAATTAGGTTAATTTATTCTATCGTTCTGTATCGACTGTAAGTGTACTAGTATGCTTAAAGAAGCAACAGATGTGCTCTGCTATAAACTTATAACGCCTAAAATAGAGCTTAACACCCCTTTAAAAAAACAGATTGCATACTGTTAGGTGTGTGCACTATAGACAATTGGTCTTCAAATACATTTCTCATAACTCATTCTCATTTCTCGTAAACAAGACTTGGTTATTCTAGTAAACAATTTACAATAGTCTCACATAATCTCTCGTTTTCCCACAGGGCATTAGCAGTTTCGGTCTATGTTGCTACGAATCACTCATCACGAGCTGCCGTGCATTGATCTACACTTGAATTGTGCCACGTTTGATGTCCACTGCCACACCGTTCCTTCCTGCTCGATGTGACAACTGTGTCACAGAATGGTTTCCCGCCATTTCCGCCCTCGGGTCCGGGCCGCCGCCAGTGCAATAATTGTAATATCAGCGTGACGTCATACGGATGGTAATAAAAGCGGCTCGCCTCTTTCTACTTCCTCCGGGCCCGTAACGGGGCTTCCCACGCCTAAAAGTAGGCAAAAGCCGAGTGGTTTTGTGTGTCACCTACCAATCGGGTCTGACCAGCGCCGGTAGTGGTAGGTTCTGCAAAACCCGTGTTTCCTTCCCCGCCCCCGGTTTCCCCTGATTCCCGCGTCTCGTTCGCTCCCTTTCATGAGAATAAAAATGGGATACGTTCTATATCGAAAATAGACACCAAAAACCCGGAGTAATGAAGGCTTGATGGGAAGCGTACAATGGAGACGGCCGGACAGTGGCAGTCCGGGCACAAAAATCTCTACATAATGAGCTACGGTGCCGGACCTGCGTTCTCTAAAAAGCAACTACCTACTGTATCTCCTGCACCCTAGGTTCTAGCCTGTGAGGTTTTCTTTCATCATAGAGCAGTGTTTTTGTTGTTGTTGATGTGAACCGCAACAGTTGCGAATGTTCGGCAGGGGCAAAACTGTGTATGGTAGCGTGTAGGTTGCCGAGTACGGTATCATACAGGTCATAAACAGTACGTAATCAGCAGTAAATTATGCTCGAAAGCGAAAAAACAAATCTGAACTCCTTCCTGGTTTGTTTTTGCGTATTGCGTATGGTTTCTTTCCTCCATTCCACAGTGGAATGTCTGAGAGGGTCACGTACGTCATCCGTCAGCAATTCAACTCATTAGAAATGAAAAAAAGAATAATAATAACAACCAACTACCAAGCGCCGGTATCATACAGGTCATAAACAGTACGTAATCAGCAGTAAATTATGCTCGAAAGCGAAAAAACCAAACTGAACTCCTTCCTGGTTTGTTTTTGCGTATTGCGTATGGTTTCTTTCCTCCATTCCACAGTGGAATGTCTGAGAGGGTCACGTACGTCATCCGGCAGCAATTCAACTCATTAGAAATGAAAAAAAGAATAATAACAACAACCAACTACCAAGCAACCGCAGCGAGACGAGCCGAGAAACAAAGAAAGCCCCCTTACGCCCGAATCGGATTTCTTTTAATTTATTGACAGGCCAATCAATTAGCAGTGATTCCCGTGATTCGAGTAATTCATTGCGCCTGCTTCTTCGACGCTGTATTGGATTGGGTGGCCGTTTTGCGCGGGCAAATAAATCACCTTAATCGAGCCTTTAATATATCCACCCTGCCTCACGAATTCTTTGCCTCGCCCCCGCCGCTGGTCGCTCGCTCTCGCTTTCGCTCTTTTTTTTTCCACCGACACGGACTAATCCCTGTTTTATCAATTTCGCTCGCTCGAACGGTCGTGGCGCTATCTTAAGCCCTTGCGCCGACTCCGTGCTCGGGCGTGATTTCATCGATTCCCTCGATCGCAGGTAGCGGCTGCTAATAATCAGCGTCCGATCCTTATCTGGTGGCGGGGATTTGCGTGGACACCAATCCGGCCGGCCGTACCACGAAGCGCAACTTGCAGCACGAGTTTCGGCACTGGTGCGATAGTGTGGGTAGCGTACGCCCACTAGTGCGGTGCGTGCCGAGTTGTCCAGCTAGCTGCATGTGTGTGTGTGAGTGTGTGTCACTACCAAACAAAAACAAAAGGCGCACACAAGGAAAAGGAAAAAAAAACCATAACGTCAAGTATGACCAACCAAAACATCAGGTGAGCTTCGGGGGAGCTGGGCACAGAATAGTAGTAGACGTTGAAGGTGAAGGTGCGGTAACGTGCGGAAGTGCGTCTTTGCGTTTCTGTGGGGATGTGTCACACCGACGGCTCAGTAGTGGTTTGCGACTTGTGTACGGTCGTCTGAGACGGCACAGGCTCAGTAGCTGTGCGGCTGTGCACGGTCCCAGGTTCCAGCTAGAGGAACATCCCTTCGTACAATCCTGCAGTCTCGAAAGCGTCACCCGACGGGTACCCCTAGTGCAAGCGCCGCAAGTCAGACAGACATGAACACTACGTCAGATGTGCCGGGTGATACGGCGGAACCCGTCACTACCCGGCGGGTGCATGACTCCACCGAACCGACCCAGGTGAGTGAGTGATCTTCCCGTACGAAGCATCACGCTGAGCAAGCTTTGTTTTTGAAGTGTGCTGAAAGGTGGGCGAGGCAGCGCTACACGAAAGCAGGAGGTGGTGCCATATTTCGGGTGGATATCCTTTTGTAGATTTTCATCCGGTCGGGGTTACCGAACGCTAGATGAAAGGGTTCTTGGGCGAAGTTTCTCCGTAACACTGTTGCGAACAACAACACCGAGCCTAAGTATAGCACCGGGCGGGCAAACGCGGCCACACCGGATTAGCTGTGCATGAGTTATCAAAGGCCCTGTGGTGGTGCTGTACGGTTCCGTGTCCGTGGGTTGCGTTTGGGAAGGGAAAAACCTTAAGTTTTTGCACTCTTCCGAAGCATGTGGGCGTGTGTGTGTGGACACAATTTACCAGTTGATTGGCATTGGTCTAAGCAAAGCAATGCGGAACGGCAAAACCGGGCGGTTCGATAAAATGGCGGAAAAACGATAACTTGCGCTCCAGTGAACCACTGCTAACCCGCCTAATGAACTGTTCTTCACATCCGAAGCAACATGTCCGGGTTAGATGGATCGGAATGAAAGCACCGCACCGGCTCATATACACAGCGAGCGACACACACACACACAACCGTGGTTTTGTGAAGCTGTGGAGCGTGAATGTTTCGACGATGGTTACAGAGCACCGTCAGCATTCAATCGAGATCACACAACCGTGTACGTGTGTTAGTGTGCGGTGTCGTGTGTCGTGTTCGTTTAGCGAAGCAACACGTTCACTTTAATTTCCTGTTTCGGTGTTGACAGTGATACGGACGGGAGTAAAAAACGTGTTGGGAAAAGGGAAGAGTAGTAGAAAGAGGGAAGCCAGAACGTTCTCATTACGCTCGCTACAGGTGCCTAACCGATACACTCGCGCTTGTGCATGTGTTGGGTAATAATGAGCCGGGGAAAGAAGAAAGCGATGCGACCGATTCGGCCATTTATTATTGATCTTGCTGTGTGTGTGCGTGTGTGTCTTTAATAATACCATCTCGCCTGCTTGTTCCGTTTGCAGAGTGCCGGGTACGTCACACTCACCGTACCGTCGATCGTGGAAGATCTGCAGGACGCGGACGGACGACCGTCAACGCCGACCACCTATCAAAAGCGCCCTGCCTCGGTATACTCTACCGGTCGCGCGCCACCAATCATCCGTGCCGTCTCGTATCAACCGTCCATCGCGGCTGCCTCCACGCACAACTCCGGCGATCATCACGTACCACCGCCGTCAACACCGGAAGAAAAGTCCAAGTTTACCCGTCGATATTTGGCCGGTGTTACGGGCATCAGTTACGCCCTGTTTCTGATCGTGTTCGGGCTGATCGCCTTCATCACGGACGCGGTCGAGAACAATGCGCGCTACCCACTGGCGGAAGTGTTTGCCCTGTACATGGTGTCAACAGGCATCGTGTACTTCGTTTTCCTGTACATCGATATCCGGCTGTATGTGGGGCGTGCCCAGAAAGCGCTAGAAGAGCTGCAGCGCCGTCGACAGCTGTACGCAGAACAGTTGGAGCGGTCCGAGACGGTAACGCTCGGCAATGGGGGAGGTCCGATGGAGTTGTCCGTGCCCGTGCCACGACCGGACCCGTCCACCTGGGAACTGCCACCGCTGAAACCTATCCGGCACGATTACTGCTTCGTCACAGGGCGTCACGGGGAGATCATCTACCTGAAGCTTGGCGCTACCTGGTTCTGTTTCGGACTTTTGATCCACTCGGTACTGTTGCTCTCCTACCAAGGCATCCTGATGAACAGCCGGGACGGCAAGTGGGCCCAATGTGCGTCCAACACCACCATCGCGATGGAGGTACTGTTTCTGTTCTACTGTCTGTTTCTGGTGTTTTTCTTCTGGAAGTACGCCAACATCGTCATCAACCGGTACCGTGGGTTGGCTCGGTTTGGTATTATGCACGCCATCGGCACGGCACTCGCCTTCTGGGTGTTGACGATCGTGCGCGAAACGGTCGTCGCGATACGGATCAAGCAGTCGTACTACGACGATGATGCACCATCGGTGGAGGCATTGCTGTCTGTGGATGATGAGGCGGGCCGTGATACGTCCATGATTGCACCGCACGACTGCCCCGGACCGGAGGAGTTGAATCAGGTGTTGGCATCGTTTTCGCCGTACCTGTACCCGTTTGTGATTGAGTTTAACATTCTGATTGTGGGGCTGCTGTATATGATCTACGCGAACATTAGCAAGTGTCCGAAGAAGATTACGGTGAAGGGACACAAGGGCCACCATCACCATCACGGGGATGGGCAGGCATCGAAGGCGGGCGGCAGTGTGATGGACTTCGGCATGGATGGGAAGAGCGAGTGCAGTGAGCACTGTGACGATACGCTGGACCACGAGGCGCAGGTCAAGTCGCGGTTGGTAGTGTACGGTGACTGTCAGCACGCTAGCCGTGGTTTGTTCGCTGGGTTACTGCTGGTCGTCGCTACCATCGTGGTTATCATACTCTTCCACATAGCGTCACGCGATGAGTAAGTGTTTTTGATCGGATCGGCACCCTAAAGTATGTAAAATAGCATAATAACGAAATTTCTCTCATCACTCTCCTAACCAGTGACTACCGTGATACGGGCATCCTGCTAGACGGTATCTTCGAGGTGACGGTTCTCGGCATCATGATCTTTGCCACTATCGCGGCCTACTACCAAACGTCCCGGCTCGACATCAACCCGCACCCGATTTCGCGCCTGGATGATGTGCTCCTGTTCATCGCCATACCCGCATTCTTCTCCGAAACCTTGTTCAGCATGATACCGGCGTTCGAGAACAACTCCATCCTGAACGGGTTTATCGTGTTTACGCAGATCGTGCAGGTACTGCTGCAAACGCCCTGGATCTGTGATGCGCTTCGGCGTTGCTCCAACACGGAGGAGCTCCAGCGCAAGAAGCCCGGCAAAGAGCTCGTCACCTTCATGACCATTGCGAACGTGTCGCTGTGGGTGTACTACACGTTCTCGGTGAAAACGGGCGACTTTGGCGATGAGCGGTACGAGTACTACGGGGATGTGCTGTGGTCGATACTGAACCATCTGTCGCTGCCGCTCATCATGTTCTACCGGTTTCACTCGTCCGTCTGCCTGGTGGACATATGGCGCCATTCGTACGAACCGGGTGAGATGGCTCACTAGTCGCGTAGGAGGTGCGAAATGGTAACCGCAACTGCAAAGAAAAACAACAACACCGTACCCACTCACTCCGTACCGTGTGGAAATGCAAAGTATTATCAAACTGTTTATTATTAGTAGGCTTAACACCGTTTAACCATTCCGGAACCGAACTGTTCCCAGGAACGCAGGCGCTTAGAATTAGGATTAGTCACGTAAGAGACGACGGTAGGGTGCGATAGACAAGACAATGGCGCGCGTACACGAACGCGCCTGCTGACGTCTGCGGTTGATGTCAGGCGCTCACGTGAATGCTCGCTTCCTGCATGACACTCGGGCCGTAGCGTACGTACGGCAGCCAAACGAACAAGACGCACAACACACAAACCGTTGGCGGATTAGGGGAAAGCCCTCTTGTCTGGGATTTCTTCAAAAGGTCGGGGTTTTTGTTTTCGGTAATCCGGCCAGATTTCATGCTCTGCTGAGACAAACAGCGCTAAAGATACCGGATACCACAAACGGAGCACGATAAACGCCCGCTGAAACGAACACCCACTCCACTGTTTTGTGTGTCTTCGAAATAGAAACAGGAAAGAAAAAGTCTTCATCCCGTACACCTTCCTTCACTTAACAAAAAAACAAAAGCCTTGATGCGAATCCCTTATCTAGGTTCCGTTTTATTTTAGTAAAATCAAAACTGCACTTACATCGTGTATGCTGTTCCTTCTCCCTGCTACCGCTCCATGCGTGCCACTACCTTGTTGTCCTACTAGAGATAATGACTGTGCGCGCTTATCGCGATGCATAACGGGGTAGGATTACTTGTGCCGCACACTGTCGAGGATAGCTTTCCGTGGCAGCACCTGCTGATAGAACGGTGTGCCTCGTTCGCCGATGCCCGACCGGAAGAGGCCGGCGTCGAGCAGATACCGGGGCCGTTGAATGTCCGGCCGGGTACGCAGGTGGTCGATCAGATAGCGCACCGACCGCAGATGACGTATGTCCTGGAAGAGGGCGCGCAGCGTACGCAGATCGTCCGGGAAGTCAGGCTCGATCGTGTCGGTCGAATCGGTACGGCTGGTGGTACGCAGCTCGGCCGGCAGCGTACGCCCGAAGGCAACGTGCTGCGTGCGAACCTTCGCCATGGTACGCCGATCGGCTGCCATCACCTGTGCGATACGGTTCTGCAGTGCCATCTGCAAACATTGTTGTTGGGAAAGATACGTTACGCCTGAACTTCAACCCACAATGCTTGCCTCACTCACATGCTCCAAGTTCCAGTGGCGTGCGGCATCCGTCGGGATCGCCCGTATCTCGCGCGTATCCACCCGCAGTGCCCTCGCCATCTCGTCCTCTATCTCAATCGAGAACAGCTGCTTGATGATGTCCTTCGTGATGTTGGACTTTTCCGCCCCGAGCCCGTTCAACCATTCGGAGAAATCCTGCGCGCCCAGATCGATCAGCTCCTCTATCTGCTGAAACAGTGGCTTATCCAGCAGCTTCTGGTCCGTCCGGTAGTACTTCGTTTGCCACCGGATCCGCTCGTTGCCCGTCTTGCGTAGGTACGCCTCCATCCAGTTGCTCTGCGTGTCGGCAGGGATGATCCGTGACCGGGCCGCCGACCGTTCCTCCACTACCAGCTCGAACGGTTGCTCCCCACCATCTCTGCCTTCGCCGACGGTATGCTCCAGCGTACGGTCGTCCTCCTCATCCGTGCTGCGCCGTTCGCCATCGCTCGAACCGGGCGGATCCTGCAGCCGGACTGCTAGAATCCCTGCGAACTCACGGTCATCGTACGGCGGTAGCTTCACCATGCGCCGCAACCGCTCATACAACCGCCGCGGGATAATGTGCGTCATGTCCAGGTCGGTGGGATCGCTCGGAGTATGCTGCAGCGAAAAGAAAGCACGAAGTTCGAACAAACCGTAACCACACGCTACTTACCTGCCGGAGCTTCTGTTCGAGTGATTTTATTAGCTGTGCTAGCTCGGAGTCTCGTTTCGGGGGGATTCTTGGCGGTCGGTTCGGGGGTGGGGGCTTTGGTCGTTTCGGTGGTGGTGCCTTTTTCATCTTCGCAAAATGATTTCGTTGTGCGGAAAGAACGATTAAAGGAGGTCTTATTCGGATGGAAACTCAATCGATAGTTTCTCCCACAATGCGATAAACAACCAATTGCGGATGCTATGGTAACATGCAGAGACTATTTGTTTGTGTCCCAGATAGCAAAAGCGTTTTTTATCACTCAAAAGCACAGCGTTAAGGTTTATTGCTGTGCTGATTACATACATTTAGGCGGCTCTGATAAGTAACCGCTCTACTAAAGTCGTTAGATAGTGCAGTAGCACCAGCAACTCCAAAATTAAGCTTGATTATCGCTCCAAACAACCTAGATTAATGAGAAAACAGCGATAAAAGTTCGGAAAATGGAAACTTCCGCCGAGAAGCTTTTCGGGAAAAGCATGCAAACGTGGATGAAGCTTTTAGCGTGAAGCTAGCTGAACTGTAAAGGGCTTCTAGTGTAGCTTTTGGAAAAACTTTTTGTTTTGGAAAAACCTATTCGAATAGTAACGGATATATAGAGGACATCTGATGGAAATCAGTGCTTTTAAGGACTTGCTACTTTTTCTAACGGATAGTTTCATGTACTCAGGATAGTGAAGAGACAGTATCGCTGGGTATGGCCGTTCGGTACATGTTTATGAGGATGTATTGTTAGTTTCGTCGTGAGGTTTACTGTATTCTCATAGACAAATAGGTCCAAATTTATCATATACCGGTCCGTTACATATTTTTCATCTCAGGCGAGTCACATATGAGCACATATCTCGAGGGGTTCTCGCGGGAGAATAGATGGTAGTTACGCCGGTCTTCATACGGCAGGAATGGGTATCGAATCTCACGTTATACAAGCTACAAGAAGGTATAATTAAGTCACGGAAGCCAGGAATGGCAAGCCTGAATCTCTTGAGGTTACATTACCCAGAGTATTTTTTTTTCAATAAATTCAGCTTCGAGCGTTATCTTATCAGGTGCCATTGTTGAGATATCTTCCAGTGACTTGGCGTTATTTGGATTTAATTTATAATGTCGCGTGATGCTCTTGTGACGATTAGCGATTATCGCTTTTATGATATCTACTGATAACTCGTCTAAACTCTAAAAGTAATCCACCTAATTAATTAAATCTATTCTTTTGATAGTGTAACAGGGGTTTTAGCGCTTAATTAGAGGCCCATATCGGTTTAACTAATGTGTTTAATGATTGATAATTTGCATACTTTTAGGCACACCAAGCCTTGGACAGCTCAGCGAGTCGTTTTTAAGGGATAAAACTCTTTTTGAGCCTTCTATAAGTAAATTTAATTACTGATAATTGTATCACAGTGTTTAAGACATTTTGATGGCGCCTAAGTTTATGTAATGAATATACCATTGAGCCTGTTTAGTGTTATAAATTACACTACACTACATAAAAAACTCAGTCAACCCAATGTAGCGCTCATTCTTTAACACTCGTCATTTCTCCTCCCCGCGTCAACCTTCGCCACACGCGTACACGTTCTACAATCCTTGAGCTTGATAAATCTGTTCAGATACATCTTTTCCACGGTGCCTTGTGGTCCGGCACATACATACATACGATCGGCTTTATTATTCATGCACAGACTACATTTTCAATGTATGCACAGAAGACGTGGAGGGGGGGGGCCCGTGTGTGCGGGCACTTTTATCATGCGGGTTATTATATGCGGCCCCCGAATGTATGCTACGAAATGTCATTTTCGGATGCGTCCGCTTCGTGCTCGCTTAAAAACGGCATCACACACCAATTTGGAAACAGTAGTGCCCCTCGATACGTTTCGTCGACACTTACACCTCCTTCCTCTCCTCCTCCCACCCGCCATCCCCACCCTTCCCTCTCACCGAGCACCCCACGAAGTACGGGTTTTGCATCGGAAACGCCACAAAAAGACACGGGCTTCGGTGGGATGGGTGCCGAAAGCAAAAACGGATGCACGAAGGATATTAGGTTATTTCCTGCAACTACCCTTACGCGCCAGGGACCCGGCCAAACTTAGACCGAATTTTATTAGTTTGAAAAAAAAAACGGAATACCAACGCACACGGGGGTGTACGCGCTAGAGGTTCTTTCGCAACCCCATTTTGTGTGTGTGTGTTGTTTTTTTTTGGTTCCGTTTTAACTCCGGATGCTCTCGAATATCGTTCGAAGTTCGAAGTGCTCGGTGCTGCTTTCTTCTGTCTTCTGTCAGCTACACGGTGCACAATGGGCACGGCGAGACTTTGCGCGACAGTGTGTCTGTGTGTCTGAGGTTAACTTCCCGTCGTGTTGGGCACAATGCTGAATGCAAAACCACACACTGTCTCTCTCTCTCACACACGCATCCGCTTTCTTCGCCCATAAATCGTCCGATGCACTCTCCGGATGGGTTAGCCGGGCTAGAGATCGAGATGCTTCGATAAAAGGGGACATATTTCCGATATCCGGTAAGGAAAGAAGACGTCAACTGTGAACTTTTTTCTAGCGAACTTAGCTTGCAGCATGTAGCGGTCCGCTAAGGTCTGTGTACTAGTGTCATCTAGTGCCTGATATTTTGCTCCGGTGTGATTATCTTCTTTACATCGGTCAGTTAGCTAAATCCCCCCCACTACGAAAGTAGTTACAGACACGCAATTCTGGACTAAATCTCTTACTGCTGCAGTCGAATGGCATCATAAATTTTATTACTGCACTCACCAACTCGTACTAGTGTTGCAGGTTTTTAGGATATCGTATTGCGACCTACGTTCAGGGAACATGAGTACTAGTTAGTTTTTTTTGGTTAATTTTTCTAGTAAAAAAAAATGGCTTCAAAATATTCATGATGCAGGAAAAGACGATAGTTATGAATTTTAATGTCAGTAACGAAAAATACTCACACGGCATGCAACGGCTTTTGGTGCTAGAGACTGCGGAGACTATATATGAATATGTGCTTCGAAGGTTAGTGTATGATTTATTTAGTGTCCGTGTGTACTAGCAAGTGACAGCTCGAGGTGCAGGAAGAACTTTTTTAAAAATAGATAGTCGGTCATCGGAGAACGCGATGAACTTAGTTTACTGGTGAGCTATTAAACGAAAAGTTCGACAAATATCGGCTCTACTAGTGGATGCTATCAAGAGCAACAAGGCACAAAGCACAAAGGGAATAGTAGCTGGACTGATCAGGAATAGCGGAGTATTACTCAAACAAGAAATTCATCAAATATTTACTGAGGTATAGGAAAGGGAATAGATGCTTTATAATTGCCTCGAATATCGTCTACAAGATCTTCTCTATGATAAAACAAGATGGGTTGGAAACTATCAGAGAGGATTTTGAAATGGAAAATTGAGCACTGATCACAATTTAGAGCAGATGGCGGAACAGCATCTACACTCTTGGTTGATTTTAAAGTCTCAGATAGCAAGGCGATCATCAAGTACCTGAATAATAGAGATGTGTTTGTCTGTTTTCGCTTTAACGTGAAGGCCAGACGAAACTTGGAGAAAACGTTGCGTTGGAGGATCTTCGTCTATAAGTCTATCCAGATCCTAGCATAAGCTAGATGTCCTGAACATCTATGTGGGAATGAGTGCCTCTGACGAGCGTGATCAGGACGCTCACGAAGGGAGAGAGTAGGATGAGTGGTGTTAGGCGGGTGAGAGAACGAAAAGATTACGAGAGGAAGGTGTATAAATAGGCAGGACATCGAGCCGAAGGGGAGTCGCTCTTAGGTATCCACCAGAACAAGACACAGTGTATAAATCGCAAACGTGATATAAAGATCCAGAACTTTCTCTTCCTTACATCTATGATTTGAGGCTCTCCTATGTAGCAGAAGCTTAACAAGGGAGGCGAACAGATAACACTACATATCGGGTTGAAGATTAACAAGGCTAATACGATAATGATGGCTCCATCTACAAACATTGATTTACACAGGGTAAATCTACAGATAGGAGAGGACTTAAAGCTATCTAGGGTCAACAGTCCGCACCACTGAGACGGGTACACTGTCCAACACTGACGAAACTCTCTCTGGTGCGTTCGAGTGGAAGATTCTCAGGAAGATATTTGGTCCCGTATATGTAGAAGGACTATAGAGGAGCTACTATAATGGTTATAATGGTTTACTATAAGCTCTGCGAGTTGTAGAGTGAATCAAATGTCATGAGAATGTCAGGCTGTAGGCTCAAAACGACATCAATAGATCCAGCATGGTCGGGATTTACAGACTACATTGCAGCTGGCCAGATTAGTTGTAGTGCCTGGTAATACAGTAAGTGTGACAGCTCGTGCGATTTGGGATGGTGCTTCATTAGTGAACTTCAAAACATTAGAAACTCGCGGCAGAATAAAAAAGCTCCAAATGAACTTCCAAAACAAGATGACATTTACCGACTTTTTTAACGCTCACTCTCTTTCTCTCTCCCTCTTCACTGTCAAAGTGACGCCACTGGTACGGTGATCAGCGGTGTTCGAACGTTATTACTGTTCCATTTCCGTTGTAACTAATCGTTTTGACAGGCGCAAATACCTGCTGAGAAATCAAATAAAATGGTGGGTAGTGAAACAGCGCCGAGCAAACGCCAAGCCACCGTTCGCATCAACTAACGCAATTAAACCTTCGCGAACGGCGTCAGCTCATTTGACGAAGGAATCTCGGTGTGTGTGTGTTGCCAGCTTTTTTAATTACTATCTATCATTCGGCGTATTTTCCATCGTCGCTGCCTTCAGTGCTGAAGAAAACAGAGCAAAAACACATTTCACTTTCCACCTTGGGAGTTTTTTTTTTGCAACCTGGTGCAAAACGAGTCACACAACTGACAGCACCACTAACTGTCACCTTGAGCGCCCGTAAAGTATGCAATGGAATGCGCCGTAAATGGGTAATGAATTGTAAGTCCCTGGTGTGTATGTGAAGGGAAGGCGGTGGCGAAAGAGTGGCGAGGGAAGTTTATTGAACACGGGAGATAAGGGTGGTGAAGGTGTTGATTGCACACACACACACACACACTCACACACAAAACTGTTTACAAATGTAGGAAATGGGAGTTAAAGAGGGAGCTGGAAAGAGACAGAGAGCAACACTGCATATGAAGTAGGGTGCTAGTGGGAAAAGAAAATGATAAGAGGGGTGTAAACAAAACCGGTGGAAAAATCGTGGAAATATTTAATTTTAAGGCAAACTTTCGTCTCATGATTCATCATTGATCCCGTTGTTTGCACCAGTCGCTATCCGGCCCCTTCTCTTGCTTTTCTCTTTACCATCTGTTCCCGTATAACCTCAAAAGAGAGAGAGCGAGAGAGAGAGAAAGAGTGATAGAGAGCAAGAGAGAGAGGGGGAGATGTCTTTCATTTCCGTCGCCGGAGGTTCGAGTGTGAATGAGTGAAGTAATGGCATTGTGCAGTGAGCGCCATTATTTTAGAACCATTTTGTTTTGATTATGGCTTATATTATACAGTTCTTCACACAACTTTACGAGTACTTCGTATTTTTGACAATGAAACAAGAAATTCAACAGATGCATGAAACTGACATTTCAGCAAAAAAAATTACGCCTAGCGTTTGTACTGTTGATATGACACGAATAAAATGATTAATAAATTATTCAGCGTAGAGAAATGGTTAAGAGAAGACTATCCAAACAACAAGTCACAAAACTCTGAAACTTTGTGTCAAAACAAGCAAGTACATTCTTGGGAAAGTTGTAATGTTTTGGGGTAAAAGACTCGAGAAGGCCCCCTAGAAGCCCCCTAGAATTATTTGTGTACAGCACTGTTACAGCTATCAATTTTGTTGCACAGTTGTTCTCCATTAGGTCAAAATTTATTAAATAAATACAATGTCTATTATTGCTTATAGTATTTTCTTCTTCTACTTTCTTGGCCTAACAACCTCTTAGGGCATGCCTGCCATTTTTGGCTTACTAGACTTAACGTTACCGCATAGTTGGATAGGCAGTCCTCACGATGGGGCGAACGGCCCAGATGAGACTTGAACCCCGGTCCTGCCGTATGAAGACCGACGCCGTTGTCACATCTAAAAACCCTTAAAGTACTTTCCAGAGACCAAATAGAACATGAAAAATAAACTTAAATATGCCTTTGAACTAGTAAGCTGCTCTGCAAAATGTTCGTCAATTTCCTAATGGTACCTATCGTATATGCCTGGGATAATGTTTCCTTCCAATATGTTCCAAATCCAAGGGGCAGTATATTGGAAGGATTTCAGGAGTTGCTCAACTGAAAAGACGAGATGACCCTTCGCGATCAAACGAAGAGCTCATGATGAGGGAAGGGTTATTTAAATTCCCAATTTAGCCTTTTTTGCGTTCAATTCATTCATCTTTTTCTGTCCTCCTAGAAGATGTTCCACACCCATAGTGTACATGTACTACGCTTTGTATACGTTTTGGCGTTTTTCCTATAGTGACGAACAAATTTCCTCCAGGGGGGGCTTTCTAGAGTCTTTTACCTGTTAAGGACTGTATAAGGCTTATTGTATCTTGATAAAAGTCGTACGAAGCTCCTGCAGAATACCTGGGATTTTGTAAGAAGAATTGCATACATTGAGGTGTTTACTATTATGATATAGTTTAAGGATCAATTATGAAAACAAGAACAATCGTCAATTTTTCTAATCCACTGCATAAATACTTTAAAACTTGTCCCTTAAAAAAAGAGCCTAAATGTACACATTTAAAAGTATCATAGACATACTTTTATGCGACTTACTGTATGTTTATTTGGATCTCCCACTGTTGTTCGCTTCACCCTTTCGAATGCCCCTGTTAAAACGCACGCACACCGGTCGGTGTGAATGAATTTCCCAATAAAACGAAGTTATCCTAGCGTTTGCATTTGCGAGGCGTGAACCCACGTTTTCGCTGTTCCGCTGTTCACCTAGACGAAAATAATACCCCCGCCGTCAG
Organism: Anopheles maculatus; assembly: GCA_002091835.1. Classification (NCBI taxonomy): domain Eukaryota; kingdom Metazoa; phylum Arthropoda; class Insecta; order Diptera; family Culicidae; genus Anopheles; species Anopheles maculatus. Next base: position 6 of record LULA01015848.1, on the reverse strand, counting down.
GGGGGG
>LULA01015847.1:0-26976 GCA_002091835.1 Anopheles maculatus | reverse complement strand
TAGAACTCAACAGACTAAAAGGAAAAGCTTAACCGCGTAATGTGAGACAGGGGTATGGGCGGAAAATGAAAAAAAAAACAGTAGCGAAGAAACACGAAAGAGGGAAAAACACGGACACGGTGGGTAGCGTTCCCAACGTCAAGTCAACAAACACTTTACCATTAGATACACCGAACTCTTTCGGTGGCATGTCGGTGTAGGAGAAACTTTGCCCGATGGCAAGCGATCCCTTGCGCTCGAAAGGGATCCCGTTCGGTGAGCGCTGAGCGTAGCCTTCGTCGTTCTTCATCGGAAACAGGACCTCAGGTTGGCTGGCGACCTTAATGGTTTCATTACGTGACACCACGGCCGGACTGGCTGCAGATGGACGGGGACGCAAGCAGTGGCAGGGAAAGAAGACGAGAGAAATGAGTGTAAAACACACACACAGGCAGCCGAAGTGCAGTGCCGAAGTTATCGCACAAATTAATACACCCGAGGTGCTGGCAACAAGGGAAAGTTTTTTTTTGTTTTTGTCCAACAAACAAAAACCAATCGACGCGACAAAAAAAGACAACAAAAAAACCACGAAAACCATACACAACAAAAAAACACCTCCACCAAAGAAGTGTCGAAAATGCACGAAACAAAATCAAACAAAAGTGGGGTATGTACTTCGACACAGAGTCAACAGAGAGTGCCGAACATACAGTGCAGCGTTGGAAAATCCAAACGAACCGAAATGTGGCGATTTTGGTCTGGAACTTATACCAAACTACGAGGCGAGCACTTAATTCAATCTCTACTTACTCTCCTTCGGTTCCATCACGTGAGTAATTTGCTTCGATGGTGTTGATGGAAGTGGAATTTCTAGATAAGCCAGAAGAAGAAGAAGAAGAAGAACCAACGAAAAGGTACGTTAAATACAGAACCATCAACATAAATTCACTGCTCGCTGAGTGCATCGTTTGCGGCATTGAGATAGGTTGTGGCTGTGGAATCTTTTGAAACCCCTTTTTTTCATGGACGATCCTGGGAGCAATATTCAAAATTACCTGCTAAACACTACGCGATTGCCGATTACAGTGCCGTGGGACGGGATGCTAACCTGCCCTGCGTGGTGGAACATTTGGGTACCTACAAGGTAAGTTTATCGATGTGAAAGTCATACAAAGGGTCAGCATGACTATTAATATACAGGTTCGTGTGAGGCAAGAAATAGAAATTGGGGAGTTTTTTTATACTTCTGTGTATTAAAGGATTTTTTTTTCAATCTAATAAGAAAGGTAATAGCGGCCAACTATATTAAAGTTTTTTATTTGCTAATATTAAAAATGGAAACGAAGATGGTGTAAAAAATGGATAAGCAATCTTATCGAGCCTCAGGACAAATATTGAATTGCACAGCGTTGCATGATTATTTTTTTTCGATAAAGCTAATTATTTTAATTTTTTATTATTAACCCTCTAGTTCTCAAGTTTTTATTTAGCGTTAAAATACTGCTTTAACTAGTTTTTGTGGAGAGAAAATGAAATACATATCCTCTATTCATAACAGTAATGAAATTTTTATTAATACTTAACAAAATATAACCCGCCTCAAAGCGGTATTGGTCATCTTGGGGCCAAAACAATTATATTCGTATATAATTTTTTTTACGTCTTTATATTTTAGATAAATTGTTGAAAAAAACCTCATACCAATCACTAATAAGAAGTCGCTATCAACTTATTTACAAATTTTATTGCTGTTGAGTACATAAAAAGTATTAAAAATCAAATTGCTTAGGTAGCATCCGTTTTTTTAATAGTTATTTTGCACTATTTTCACAAAATTTCAACTTTGAACCGCCGTTTTACAAAAAGCAATAAAAAATCAACCAAAGTGTTTGTATGAAAGGAGTGTTTGGAAGTGGCTTTTTGATTGGGAGCAACAAAAAGTTATATTTTACTCATTTTGTATCTATTTTTCTGAAGACCGCTTGAAGGCGGGGTTGGGAACTAGAGGGTTAAAATTACTTTATTACGATTTTCAATGTAGTTAATGAGATCCATTCATATTTTAGTTCAGTTGGCAAATTATTCAATTATAAAACATAACGAAAATTTAAGATAAATGCGCTTTGTAAGCAGTTTTATGCGATATTTACGATAGGAGAGCTTTATACATAATGAAGTGAAGTGTTTTAGTTTTATTTAACGAGACTATAATAGAAGTCTCGTTATTATAGTTTAATTATATTATATCTACTGAATTGCAAACTACGCTTAAGTTGTTCAAAACTTTATTTAAATCTATACATGGTCATTACACGATTAACTCTGTTAACTAAATCTGAAAGTTTGTGTTTTATATATTAAACATTTTTGTGCCATTTTTTTATCACCTGCTATTAAATATCACTGTTATTTTATAAATTCTTTAAATTTACTAGTGTTTTAACTATTTGGATATAGATTTTTTCTGTTTTGTTTAAAAAACGTTTACTCTGTCACGCAATTAATGCATAATTAGTTGGTTTCAATAATTACTAAAATTACTCATACGTCCTTTTGGTTTATCAAATAATAAGAGACTGTCACTAATTGTGAATATTTTATCTGCGAAAAGTAGTATTTTGCGTTTCCAAAGCAAAATCAGGAGCATTATTAAAATTTCTGACGTTTGCTAATGTAGTTTTAACGCAAGTGCACGGGTTCTACACTCGTACAAAAGTTGATAAATCGAGAACTAAGTTTGATTTGGAGAAGCTGATTCATCCGTCCAAGCTGTACTACTAAAAAAATGCATAATATCTTATATTGAACAAGCCTTTAACAAAATACCATATAATGTTGAATGAAAAGTCAAATTTAAAAAAATAGCTTTCTCACAATAACACAAAGCTTAATTTGAATACTGATTATGAAGAGCAACATTTGCGAGACGTATAAAATTAAAAGCGTATCACGTAACATGCAATAAAACACCGGGGCTCATCAAAATAGCATCAGCAATTATTAGCTTTCCATTAAACACAAAGTAAACGGCTTTGATATGTAAGCTCTTTATATTGACGCACATGGATTACGTTGCATGAGAACTTTTGGAACTGGGAAAAATCATTTTTCACTTTGTGCAAAAAAAAAACCGGACAAATATAAATACCTTTTAAGCTAGATTACTCATGTTCACTTGCCTGAGAAACAGAAAATCATTTTGATAAAAAAAACCCCCACGCACACACATGTGTTCAATCAGTCCCACGCGATGGAGGTTGTGTATGTTTTAATAATCTATTTACTCAACAGGTCGCATGGATACATATCGATCGGCAGATGATTTTGACGATACACCGACACGTTATCTCGCGCATCCCGCGGTACAGCGTGACGTACGATAATTCCAACACATGGCTGCTTCACGTTAGCCAGGCCCAGCAGGACGATCGGGGCTATTACATGTGCCAAGTGAACACAAATCCCATGATTAGCCAAGTCGGTTACCTGCAAGTAGTCGGTAAGTGTGCCAGAATGTACCTTCCCTCCCCTCATCGCCTTCCTCCCCCACCATCATCATCATCATCCCCCTCGTTCGATCGGAACCGGCAGCATTCATAATGTAATCCAATTGGCTTCCGATCGGGTGGGTTTCAATGGAGAAAACTTTATCGTATCGTATTTAGTTCGGTTGTATGGCTTTTGGCGTTCCTTTCCGTCACACGCACGTACACACACAGCCTGTGCACCGAGATATGTTTGGTTGGCTTGTTTGTCGGCAATGTGTCGATTACATCTTGGCTGGGGCCGTGGGCTGATGCTGGTGAAACCGTTTCGCGGATGCATGTTGCAAAGGGATGAAATTGCATCGCACATCTTGTTTTTGATCAAATTGGAGTGCACTTGCACTTTAAAGTGCACCTTGTGAACCACTTTGCGATGCACTGGTTTGGAAACTATAGCGAACGGTGCTTCAGACAAATTGGCCACTGGAAAAAGGTAGTGATGCAGTGATGATGTATATTGAAGTGTGGCATACACAATGAATGCTTGGTTACAAATTAAATGAATATGCATTTTTGGTTTTTGAAATTAATTGAATCATCAAGAAGGAATTATTCAAATTTTACATTTAAGGAGAAATGTTGTAACTGAAATAAAGTGATGCTACTACTACCTCGTACGATTGAAGCGCCTCACAAAATATTGACCAAACTTTTCCCACTTTTTACGGCTTCCTTTACACACACACACAGTGCCTCCCAACATCCTGGACATCGAAAGTACTCCATCGTCAGTGGCCGTGCGAGAAAATCAAAATATCAACATGACATGTCGTGCCGATGGATTCCCCACGCCCAAGATCATCTGGCGACGCGAAGACGGCCAAAGCATTACGGTCGAGCGGAAGAAGAAAGGTAAGGGCGAAGGCTGGCGTGCCCAGGGTGGTTGGCATCACCCGGGGATCTGAAAGTATCTGTCGAATGCAGCATTCACCTCTAAGCAGCTTATCTGCTGTACGAAGATAACATCAAACGCAGCGCCGTGGGAGCAAGATAAATGGGTTTTTGATTGTTTTTACAACCCGTATTTGACGGAGTGACCTTAATCGAAAGCCAAACGGAGCTGGGCTGGCTGAGTGGGTTGTATGGTGGTGAAACGTTTAGCTTTGCGATCGATTCGATGCACTCTAATCGGTTCAGAAATTCCGACGGGAATCCTTCAACCACGCCGCTGAATGTTGAATGGAAACGTTTGACGGATAATGTCCGCACGATTGGATGCGTTTACACGATCGGATCGGACCGATTAGTGGTCGGTCGGGGAATAATCTCACATTCCCTAAGAACCATTTTCGTCTACGTCGACCCTTGTGTGTGCGTTTGTTATCTTGCGGTGAAGAAACTGCACAGTGTCCTAGGTCTCAAGCCGCTGTCAACATGCTTTGTACGCGCACGGTCGGAAAATACGCACTAATCTTCAAATAACTTAATTTCTCGTCCCTTACTTACGCACCGTTTGTCGTGGACGGGCGCGTGGCACGTGGAAACCCCGCAGTAATGGTGTACGATGGCGAGGTTCTTCATCTGACGAAAGTAAGCCGCAACGAAATGGGCGCTTATCTCTGCATCGCCACTAATGGTGTGCCACCGTCGGTGTCTAAGCGGATTATCCTTGATGTGGAGTGTAAGTATGCTTTTATTTATTCATAAGTGTATTAGCAAATTAAATTCATACGCCAAACTTAGGCCATACCGGCCGTGGCCGTAATGTAAGTTGGCAAGCAGTTCCGCGCCTAGAGTTTCCTGAATGGATTATGGCAGCCGAATGCAACCATTATCTGTACCGTCACGTGGATGCTGGTAGAAGATTCGGTTTTCGGTTAATGGGCGTTTGGCTGTGCTCTGGAAAATTGCGTTAACTTGCTAAGCGTCTTAGAACATAACTATAGAAAAAAGATATGATGGACAGAGGAACTTCATTTCACCAGATGGTAGAAAAACGGAGAGTTTGTAAAAATACACATTTCCAGTAATGCGTTTTCTTACTTTTGCTCTAGTTTCGCCGATGATTTGGGTGCCTAATCAACTCGTTGGAGCACCACTCTCGACTGATGTTACTATCGACTGTCACACTGAAGCTCATCCAAGGTAAATCTGTTGTTGTTGATAGAAGTATTCAGTATAAAATATTTTCATTTATTTTAAATAATGTCCTAATTTATCTAACTTCAAATCAGATTGGTAAAAAGCTTATCTGAATGACAACTGAATGTCATCAATTACTTTAAAATCTATCAAAGATGCCCTTTCGTTAATTGGCACAATATATAATGAAAAATAGCTTTTGTGCATATTTTTAAGCATTTTACAAAGGTTTTAAAGGATTTTTGTTAGTACAAAACGAACGTATATTTCCAATTGGCCGTCCTTCCTGTTAATAGATTTGGTGTGGTAAGATTTAATCAAACTACAGAAGATACTTACGCCATAAAGGCATATAAAGATAATAGTAATGTTGTAATGATAATAGTAAGTAAGATAATAATGTTTTCTAAATCCATCTAATTATTTATTATAGTTGAAATATCGGAAGATGACAAAAATTGCGCTGATGTCAGCGATGGTACTAGGTCAGAGTTTTACTACAACCAAGTGTACTTACTTACAATTGTGTCCTTGTCGTTGTGCATCGTCTTAATTTCTAATGTTAAATAATGTGGACGATCAATTGGAAGTCGAGATTAATCCCTCCAGAGAAGGCATCGGATAACAAATCGCGAGAATTTTTTGTTGTGAATTTTCTTATCTATAAATTTGTAATGTTGTATTTAGGAAAACAACAATATTCTGTAATCGCTCTTACTGAACTTCGAGACAAAAATTTCTTACAATATTAGTCGTTAAACGTCATACAAATTTCAAAAATTAGTAACCAAGTATCATATTAATTATTCTTTTCAAAATAACCAAATATCTGTAAAATGGCAGCTGAGAGCATTTTGAAGGACAACTCATGCTAGCATAAAGCATATAACTATTACACATCTTAATATGTCCTCGTCTTAAAAAAAATCCTCGTCGACCGTTCACAGCTTAACGAGGCTGACAATTCATGAGTTATTACAGATAACATATTACAGATACAGATAACATAACAGATATTAAAACGCAGATTTTTAAACGCAGGAAAAAGTGAAATTAGTAATTATTAATTCTTATATGCGCAATAAAACGACGACTCAAAGTCTTTAAAGTTGCATTATATCCACGTTCAGTGCGCGATCGTGTAATTTATAATATTTGGTTAAGTCTTGCGGATATTCTACGTCAGACAGGTCAAATCTACAGAATGCGGGCCAGATGTGACCCTCGAGTCCTGTCAAATCGGCTCGAAAAAGAATGTTGGCATCGAATAACCTTACCAGTAGCGACATTGTGCATATTGTGCTTTGACAGCAACAATTCGCCAGAAAAATTTGCCCATTCAATACTCCCAAGAATACCGTGAGAATTCTTTGCAATATGCCTCACAAATTTGAGAGATCTCGTCTGATTCCAAGATCTATCAAGATTATCGCCTTTGTACGTCAGGACCCGGCCCGGTGGTGATGCGACAGCGGCGCCGGTCTTCACACGGCAGGACCGGGGTTCAAGTCTCATCTGGGCCGTTCCCCCATAGTGAGGATTGACTAACCAACTATGCGGTATCAATTAGTCTAGTAAGCCAGAAATGGCAGGCATGACCTTAAAAGGTCGTTAGGCCAAGAAAGAAGAAGACGTTAAAGCTAGGTGGAGAACACGTGAAACTCGATTCCTCAATAACCTTCAAACTAAAATTGAGAAACAACTCGATTAATGTGCTATTCCATGCAAAATTTAACCTCTCGGACGTAAGCATAATATCTCGCATACAGTTTAATCATACAGAGTTTCCTCTGTATGACCACTGACCTTTGTGGGTTAACACTAAATTAAAATAATAAACAGTGAACGTTGGTATCGCCTAAATGTCTTCTTCATTAGGCACTACAATCTTACAAGGACTCGGCCTGTTGAGGTCATCTGGATTTCTATGACTTAAATTAAACACTTGCAATAAATGGGCTCTGCTGCAGATGACTCTGACATTATAAAGCCATTATAAAGCCCAAGATAATTGTTGTAACACTATCAGTGCAACAACGTGGCGTTAGGTGGTTAGTTACTCGGTACAGATAGAATGCGCCACGGTGTCAGAGTATCTATTGCAATAGTTACATACTTATCAGGCGCTATGAACGCTCCGCGATCTTGCACTGCTCCTACAATAGTCGATTCTGCTCACGGTATTGGCCAATCTGCCAATCCGAGATATTGGAGTTTTTGTGGCGAATGGCGGACAAAAACGACGGACAAAAACATTTTCTTCTTCTTTATTGGCCTAACGACCTCTTAGGTCATGCCTGCCATTTCTGGCTTACTAGACTTATTGTTACCGCATAGTTGGATAGTCAGTCCTCACTATGGGGGAACGGCCCAGATGAGACTTGAACCCCGGTCCTGCCGTGTGAAAACCGGCGCCGCTATCGCAACTACCACCGAGCCTCCCCCCGGACAAAAACACCACTTCATCTAAGTTTGGGAAAATTAACGACCTCCTCAGTTGAGATGGGTCGTCCGGTACCGGTTATCTCCAACTATGTAGGAGAGCCTTAAACCAATGATATGTATGTCATTAGCGTCACTTCCGAGTCTCGGGAGGAGCACCTTCTCTAGCGCCAGATTGAATAGGAATCAACGAGAGTTTCCCTTCACCCTTGCACCTTCACCTGGCTTGTGATGTTGGTCATTGTCATTCGTACAAGCCTGTTAAGCTGGGCCGGGATTCCAACAGAGCTCATTGCGTCCTATAGTTTTACCTTGGTTATGCTATCGTATGCAGCTCTAAAATCAATGAAAATGTGAAATGAAAAAGATACCAAAAGTAAAAATAGTAAACATTTTACATATAATTATAGTTTAGTTGAAGAAGATAATGACTATCCGACTGCATTACAACAACTTTTACATTATTTATTTTTATAGTTATATTGTGCATACTTTGAAAAACATCGTTATATCGCTATTAAGTTAATCCCACTTCGATTAAAGCGATAACAACTTAAATGGCATAACGATATCATTTTCATGTACTTACAGAGCCATCATCTACTGGGTGTACAACTCGGTAATGGTACTGCCGAGCAAAAAATACATCATTGACTACAACGAAAACTCGTACCGGTATGTATCGCGCACCCTTTACGATGGTGCCAAACGTACGCCCCGAGCGGGTGTTGATAATGAGATAATCGCTGCAACATAATCGTTCTCGTTGAATCGTTTTCCCCCATTCTGCCCCGGCATACGCGCTAACCTGCCCAGGGCGCACATGAAGCTAACCATCAAAGGTTTATCGATGGGCGATTTTGGCAACTATCGCTGCATATCGAAAAACTCGCTCGGCGAAACGGAGGGTTCGATTCGCGTTTACGGTAAGTGTTCTGTGTGTATAGCCCTTTTGAGTGGTTTTAATTGGTTTCTTTGGATCGGCTGTAATCGGCAATCGCGTAGTGTTTAGCAGGTAATTTTGAATATTGCTCCCAGGATCGTCCATGAAAAAAGGGGTTTCAAAAGATTCCACAGCCACAACCTATCTCAATGCCGCAAACGATGCACTCAGCGAGCAGTGAATTTATGTTTATGGTTCTGTATTTAACGTACCTTTTCGTTGGTTCTTCTTCTTCTTCTTCTTCTGGCTTATCTAGAAATTCCACTTCCATCAACACCATCGAAGCAAATTACTCACGTGATGGAACCGAAGGAGAGTAAGTAGAGATTGAATTAAGTGCTCGCCTCGTAGTTTGGTATAAGTTCCAGACCAAAATCGCCACATTTCGGTTCGTTTGGATTTTCCAACGCTGCACTGTATGTTCGGCACTCTCTGTTGACTCTGTGTCGAAGTACATACCCCACCTTTGTTTGATTTTGTTTCGTGCATTTTCGACACTTCTTTGGTGGAGGTGTTTTTTTGTTGTGTATGGTTTTCGTGGTTTTTTTGTTGTCTTTTTTTGTCGCGTCGATTGGTTTTTGTTTGTTGGACAAAAACAAAAAAAAACTTTCCCTTGTTGCCCGTCGCCTTCGTTTGCTGGCGTGTGTGTGTGTGTGTGTGTGTGTGTGTGTTTGTGTGTGTGTGTGTGTGTGTGTGTGTGTGTGTGTGTGTGTGTGTGTGTTTTACACTCATTTCTCTCGTCTTCTTTTTCTGCCACTGCTTGCGTCCCCGTCCATCTGCAGCCAGTCCGGCCGTGGTGTCACGTAATGAAACCATTAAGGTCGCCAGCCAACCTGAGGTCCTGTTTCCGATGAAGAACGACGAAGGCTACGCTCAGCGCTCACCGAACGGGATCCCTTTCGAGCGCAAGGGATCGCTTGCCATCGGGCAAAGTTTCTCCTACACCGACATGCCACCGAAAGAGTTCGGTGTATCTAATGGTAAAGTGTTTGTTGACTTGACGTTGGGAACGCTACCCACCGTGTCCGTGTTTTTCCCTCTTTCGTGTTTCTTCGCTACTGTTTTTTTTTTCATTTTCCGCCCATACCCCTGTCTCACATTACGCGGTTAAGCTTTTCCTTTTAGTCTGTTGAGTTCTAGAGTTGCTTGTGTTCATTGGAGATTTTTTTGTTTTTGTTTGCTTTTTTACCCGACTCATACTTTGCTTCTCTTTTGTGCCCTTTGGCGAGGTTTGCGTTTGTTTTTGTAGCGTCTTTAGATTGGGGGGCAGGCTTGGATGTTCTGCTTTTTTTGTCTTACGTTCACTCATCTTGATTTATTGGTTTTTTATATTTTTTCGCGATTTTTTTCGCTTTTTCCAAACGCAAAAGTACTTTAAACTCGTTTCATTCTTCCCGGAGGCAAATCGAAGAGAGTAAATTTAGTCTTACGAAATATATTTATATCATGACTGATCACCGGTTAGCTCCGGAAGCCGCTTTTCACTGATGTGCCCTCTGTGTTTGTCTTAATGCGTTCCATCGATTGCAGATGCTCGCAGTAGCTTCGGCGTGTTCTCGCTACTATCGCTAACGACGAGTGTGGTACCTACGACGCTGATAGTGCTGTGTCATCAACGGTGCGAGAGCTGGCTGTTTCTGTAATTTGCAATTCAGCTACCGCGGTCCGGGACAGCTTGAACGGCCACCTGCGACTACTTCCTTCATCCACAAGCGGTTGATACGAATGGGTCTGGACGAGACATATCTGCGCCCGGTGAGGACAGACACATCTCATGTGTGTCTCATATTTTGCTCATATCACTCCTACCGCGGGAGAAAACATATCCTCGGTCGCGCAGATTGGAGCCGATACGGGCCGATACGGGGAGCGATAATCAACGCAAAAGTTCACGAAAGGCTGAAAGCGAATCTGTATCATAAATTAAACCCCCGGATGCTCTGCTTAGATAAGGACGCCTGCTAAGATAAACAATAACTAGGTTACCAATCATGACGATCAGTTTCGTATGTTTTCTCGTTCCTTTGTGAATGCTTTCGCTCATCTTAATCTTCAACGATACACATTGTTACATACTATCAAATAGCTTTAACGAAACGAAACGTTCCATTCGTTTGGGCTCCATGTCCTTTGGTTTGGCTGTAACGCTTTGTAACGATTTTGTAAATTATATTTCAAACCCCCCCTCCTTGGTGACTGTTGTAGGGTATTGATCTAGTACGGGCTAAGAAAAAGGCATTGTTCCACCATAGAAGAGATTATAGGAGAGTGTTGTATAATAGCAAAAATGGCTTAACTCTTTTTCGAGTTTGTTAACCATATCGAAGCACTTGGAAAACGGAATGGACGAGCGTATGGCAAAGCGCGTGCGTTATGATTATTTCTTTCTCACTGGTAAAACATTGTACCATTGATCGCTGATGTTGACTAAATAGAAGATACAAAAAAACACATAACAAACGAGAGATTGGTTAGGGAACCATGAGGCAGTGTGTACATATTTTAGCCCAACTTAAGCGGAGTGTGAGTGAGCATGGTGAGCGGGAATGCTGCAAGGACCATGTGACAAAGGTTGATATATATATATATATATATATATACTATACATATATGAGGATAGCAGATCCACTAGCGAAAAGCATTAGCGCGCGATCGAGACGCACCGCACCGTGTAATTATCAGCTGCATAGGCGAGCCATATTGTTAGGTTACATTTGTTATGTTAATATTTCGGTCAACATTTAGCTCAATGCACGCACCGGCCGGCAAAGGATGAAACAGGCCGGCGGAACAGGCTCATGATTGCGCGAAGGCGATGCAAAAAAATACTTAGAAATATATTTGAAATAATATAAAACAAAAACTTACAACACGTGGATTTTGTTCGTGTGCGTGTGCTTCGGAAACGTTTTCCGATAAGGGTTTAAGCTATTTTGACAACATTAAGAAGTAACTTATGGTAAGTGTTAATAAATTATAATTTCTTTTTATTAATTCTTGCCGTCAATACGATAAATAGCTTTTGAAGCACCAACAATACCATTCTTTGTTTCAAAACAATGTCAAACAATGGTTAAAAGCATCGCCCCATTTTCAAAACCATTTCCCAACGAAAGCAAAGTACTTCTCAAATGCGAAGAACAATCTTTTCCAATAGCACCACAACGAACAATGCAGCGAGTTGGAAAATTGAATGAAATGGAAGCGTCCACGAGCGTTCACGAACGTCCACGAGGTCGTAACGGTCGAACCGCTAAGAAACAGGTGCGAAATGAAACGAGTTTTTCAAGGTTCGTTTCAATTCAAGTGAAAGTTTTTCCTTACGGCAGCGGAACCGATCGCGCCAGTGGAAAATCCGGCCGCCGAAGAAGAAGTAGCAAGTAAAGAAGTGTCTTGTTTTGCCTGAATTGCTGAATCTTGCGGCGCCATTCGTACACCGCTCCGGTGCAAAACGATGACGCGGGCAGATAGAAAGCATTTCCATGTCGTTTTTCTTCGGACAGGCTTCACTGAACGATGACGCTCCTTTGTGATTGTGTGAGAGCGAGCGAGCGAGAGATACAGAGCTAAGACACGCACCCGAGATTGTTGAGATGCAAAGTTTAAAGTTTTATTCGCCGGTTTTGCTGCAGCCCGACGGGAACTAGAGCGAATGCACTTTAATTCGATTCGCCGATATTGATTACATATTGCTTACAGTCTGATCGTGATGGTAATGGTGATGGTGCTGACGATGGTTCTGGCGGTAAAGGTTTGGGTGCTTATAAATTGCGTTAAACATTGATGAAGCTGGCGGTGCTGAGAAAATCAATTAAAACGTAGGTTGGTGTTTAAATTTTAATTTTCTACAAAAAAAACCCTTTTGCTGGCCTCACCCAGACGAGAATCGGGAGGGTTGAAAACTATTTGGAGAGAAAGAAAAAAAAAAGCCACCAGTGTGTTATCAGCTCCCTTTTCCAGATGGTGTAGGTCGGGTAAGTAATATGATTCTTTGCGAGAAAACTCCAAATTAAATGTTTGGTCGGCTTCAGTCAACGGGTTCGCTTAGTTCGCTTTAGTGGAAAGTTTAGTGGAAAACATTTTTAAAAACTTTCCCCCCTGCTTGTGCCACCTCTTCTACCGTCCCATTTCTCCTTACCCCTTCATACCAGACTAGTGTAGTAAAGTGCTTCTCATCCGTGCGGGACAAAAAAGGAAAACTTTACTTTACTAAAGGTGAATAATTAAGTAGTCGAACCGTTGCTTGTTCTACCACTCGGAAACCTTGCTCTCAAATTCCATTCCCGTGTTAGGTTACTGGTGGTGGTTGTGCGAAGGTGTGTGTGTGTGTTTGTTTGGGGTGTGAGAGTGGGTATTGTGCTTTCCGGTGCGTTACCCTCAGTCGAAATCTGCCGTTTTGCCTAAAAGCTGCCAGCCAGCTATGCCATCGAGCTCCGCGTGCAGCACGCGCTCGAACGGTTCATTCTTTTTTACAGCTGCACCATCTTCGCGTTCTGCTCTTCTTTGGCCACGAAGGTAGGAGCCAATCTTCCCGGCGGGCTGGCGTCCAAGGGGACGGGACAGGCAGGGGAAAGAAAAAGCGCGAGGGCAGAAAAAATGGTGCTTTTATCCGTGCCAGTAAGTAGTCGAACCGTTGCTTGTTCTACCACTCGGAAACCTTGCTCTCAAATTCCATTCCCGTGTTAGGTTACTGGTGGTGGTTGTGCGAAGGTGTGTGTGTGTGTTTGTTTGGGGTGTGAGAGTGGGTATTGTGCTTTCCGGTGCGTTACCCTCAGTCGAAATCTGCCGTTTTGCCTAAAAGCTGCCAGCCAGCTATGCCATCGAGCTCCGCGTGCAGCACGCGCTCGAACGGTTCATTCTTTTTTACAGCTGCACCATCTTCGCGTTCTGCTCTTCTTTGGCCACGAAGGTAGGAGCCAATCTTCCCGGCGGGCTGGCGTCCAAGGGGACGGGACAGGCAGGGGAAAGAAAAAGCGCGAGGGCAGAAAAAATGGTGCTTTTATCCGTGCCAGTCGAGCCAGTCGAACGAAGTGAAGAGTTCATTAATCTAAATCTCTTAAACCACAGTACATAAATAAAACATTAATACCGAGAGTGAGAGAGCGGTAGTAGTAGTAGTAGTTGCTGGCAGAGCCAGTTTGCAATCGAGTTTTTGGGATTTTGGTTCGGGATCGGGATGAAAGCAAATTGGTTGGGCGAGAGAATTGAGAATTTCTACAGTTTGAAACGGCTGCCCTGGTGCCCTGCCACGGTAAGATTCCGTCGTGCCTTCCCAAAACGAAACGACTGCTGTTTGTGCTGCTGTTGCGATTCCTGAACGTTGAGGGAAAAATATTTATGGCTCTCAAGATCGCCACAACCACTTACTGATTGTTTTTTCGTTTTTTTGCTGTTGCTCTTTCGGCTAGTGTTGAGTGTTGCACACGAAAGAAGGATGATTTGTGTGATGTTTCTTTGGATAAGATTGAAACGTTTGCAGCGCAATGTTCAAACAGCAAGTGAATGAAACTGATATGCCGGGCCCATGTTTCAATGAAGCGGACGTTTCTTTGTTTGTTATTTAAAGTTGTGTTTACGATACGTGAGAAAACAAAATCAGTGTTTGTGAAATTATTATCATAAAGATTGAGAAACTTTGCAGGATAATGTCAGAATTTACCCGTAGCTACGTCAGTCTATTGCTGGCACTGTTAACAGAGCTCGTGAAATGCTATTTAGATAGATCAGTTTAAGCATGCTTAAAGAGGATCTACATCAATAAAAGAGACAGGGAGAGAGAATATATCTTCTTAATTTGTAATTTTCACTTATCATCTACCTTATCATTTAACGGAAAGCCCTTTCCTTTATTAACGTGAATTTGGAGCAATCAATTGGAAATCAGGTACCTAAAAATTTCTAGATTGCAATATTCATTGTTTTCATTGAATAAAAAAAATCAATACTGCAATACAACAGTAGAACTTACCTTTGTTTATTATAATTTTTTCAACAACCACCAGGCGTCTCCATTGAACTAAGCATTTTGTTTCCATTTCAGTAATAATCGAAACATGCCATTAACGATTTAAAGTAAAGTAACATTAATTAATTAGTATTATTCTTGTGTATTTTGTTCTTGAATAGACATTTTTAAAACCCCTGATAATTAATAATTGTATATATGCGCTGCTAATCCACGTAGATGGAGCACATGTTCACAGTAGATGTGATTGGCTATGCTTCCTTCAGCATCAGTATGAAAACGAGACGGCTTATACCAGATATCACAATATCATGAAGTTGATTTAGAAGAAGCTGTTCTGGAGGGATCACCAAACTGCCTAGTTTGTACCGATACCATAAAAGATGTCATGTTCACTTGTCCACGATTTTCCTATAACGAAATGCAACAATGGAGTTAACAATGGATCACATCGTATCAGAGGAGTGTATTAACCAACAGACCTGGAAGTTTGTTGAATGCAGCAACATTTATCTTCCAGGTACTTCCACTTAAGTGGAATTAATATAGTCCACCAATAACGCAAAGACGACGATGATAGAGACGGAATAAAAATCCTGGACGCTACGATCGTTTCAGTGGAACAAACTACAGCCCTTGTCACAGCTATCGAAGACATTAAATTAGTATCAAAAGGCTGAAAGAGAGCTGAATCCAAACCTCCGATAGGTTCGACGCCACTTGATCCTTTTACGTCTCTTCCAGAACTGGTCGCTTCTGAGCACCTTCCTGGTGAGGTTTAACTCTAACATCTTTATCACCGTTCTAAGGCATCTGCTGATACACACCGCCAAAGAAAGTACAGATGTCTAGGACTCGTAAAGGACCACTGGTCGTGTCAGTCGATCGCAGGAGTTTGTGCAGCCCTTCGTAGATACAATCCCGCTAAACGATGTGCCTCCAGATTTTGTTGTCCAGATTCTCACGATCGTTTCAAGGCATGAGAAATCCAATATTGAACTCTTTTCGTTGCGGTAGTATTGGGGGTTTGGGCTCCCCGGTGGTATACACGATAGCGGCGCCGGTCTTCACACGGTAGGACCGGGGTTCGAATCCCGGCGGACCGCCTCCCCGTACGCAGGACTGACTATCCCGCTACGGGTAAAAACTAAGTCATAGAGAGCTAGCAATAGCTGGCCAAGACCTGCAGAGGTTGAAGTGCCAAGGAAGAAGAACAAGAAGAATTGAGGATGGCTTGCAAGGCCTCTCTTGCAAGGATTGGAGTACGGGATGAAGATGCCGGACTCATTCGGCACTAGGCGTAGAGGAGCACTGCGAGCTCGTTGGCTGGATTAAGTGGAGTCAGACCTGAGGGATATCAGATGCTGCCCGGTGGTTAAGGAGTGCAGTCATGAACCGAGTTTCCTGGAGAACGATTGGAGATCAGACGATGTTTATAAGACGTGCTCCCTAGGAACAGGCCAATAAATAAGTAAAGATTGTCACTATCAATTCATACTGTGCCTCTCAGTCGAGATCTATCACGATCAGAGCCTCCGGCAAAGCAGGTGCTATAGTACTTAAATTCTACAGACCTTACGATTTTGCCCGATGTACACGTCACGCACACTCGCAGATTTTCGTCTGATGATGTCGATGCCATTCGCGAAGCCAAGGAATTGAAGAGATCGGTTATAAATTGTGCCCTAGATACCATAGCCCAAATGACACATTCTAGTGCAGCTTTAAACAGCAAACAGAATAGTCTTTCTCCTTTCCGAGTTCACCGATAAGATTCGAACGATTCCGACAGTATCTTCCACTCTCTGACATTAAACTTGATACTGTCCATTGTGATCCGCAATAGTAAGCACCAGATTGTCAGGGAATGTGTACTACTGCATGATGTTCAAAAGTGCATTAAAGTTGAAAACAGGTGCGAAAAATGTATGCTTCCGTTAGTTCTAGTATCGCTCTCAAATTTCTACAGGAAAATTTAATCTTTGATTTTCCTACATATAACAATGGTACTTTCAATTATAGAAAATAATTATGAATAATTTTGAAATTCATAACATTTGGATAATTTACTTCTGCATCTTAAACACATATTTATTATCATGATAGTGGGCAATAAATATCACCAAGTAAATAATCGCAGCAAAGATATTTGCAATATGAATATGAAAAGAAAAAGATCAAAATGGAGTAAATATATTTATATGAATAACCCCATTACTAATTGTTGCTCAATAACAAGTATTCAATATGAAGTAACTAGTAAGAAAGCAGTAATTTGTGGCAAAAGCGATTCGACCATTAAAGCTAAATTCTTTAGCCTGCATTGTGTTTCTAGGGGTATTGATCAAAACGGTCACTTCTCGCTAAAACGCTGTCCTAGATATACTTCTAAACAGGTGAAACACACATATGTTTGTCAATGACAATGTCAACACACGTATTGTGCTGATTGCGAAGGGCCCTTTACATCGCTTTCAGCGTGACTGCATCGTCGTGGCCATGGACGGTGTCCGAAATGATGTGCGTGTTGGTGTTTTTATTGAGTTTTCAATTTCGAATCATTGCAGACCCGTAATCGGTGATCTTCCAAATATGACAGCCCAAATGGACATCGAAACAATCGGCTAAAACATGCATCAAACATGCGGGTCTGCTTTGAACACACAAAGCAGACAGTACCCTACAGTGCAGTTGTTGCTAGGAGCTGCTGGCTTTCTACGCAATGAGTTTTCTAGTTGACGCCTTTGACGATGATGTCCTAGTGCTGTTTGTTTCCGGTGAGCGCACCGGTAGTGGTGTCCAACCGTAGAACATCATACACCCAGCATACACCGCTAAGGCTAAATAGTGTGTGTGAACGCACTCCCGTCTACCGCTACACCACCATCATCAGTGTCAGTCGTGCGGCATTCGTCCATCGACCATCGCGCAGGTAGATTTGGGGACGATAACGAAGAGTAATGCCCTCCGTGCAAATTCTCCCATCCAGGAGTTTCCAAGTGCAGCCTGTATTTGACAGGCATACGGACCGTTTGGTACGTGTAACATGGGCACGGAAAATAAACCATTCGCCCTCGGGTCAGCTGCAAAATAGAGGGGCGATCTGCTACGATGACATGTGAAGTGCAGTGTGAAGTGCTGAGCGAGTACAAAGTTTAAATAGGATTTAGGAGATGATTTTCGGACGCTGAAACTATCGCCCATCTGTCCGTACCGTGGCTGGTGCGAGGAGAAATGGGCCCAAATCTTGAAGTCCAATGCTGGCAAGCGAGCCCCGAGACCCGAGCTGTCGCGTAGGTCGAGTCGATTCCGGGTAGGTCGGTGTAAATGTGGGCCGGCCTTTGTCCTTTTGTTTCATCCCGGGCGGTGAGGGATTGCAGGCCTTCGTCGCCCTAGGGCACCAGGCGGCTTTGTTAGCCGACGAGCATAATCGAATGTCGCTGGTGATAAATGCCAGCTGCATGCATAGACGTGTCTTCAAGGAATAGCGAAGCACTCCCCTGTGCCGTTTTGATGAATGGCACTTGAACAGTGGTGGATTGAGTGGTGGGAAATAATTGTTCGTACAACGTCAATATCAGCATGCTGGCGCAGTAATGCTCAAACGCCATTCGGGGTTGAAATGAACGACCTAACGAGGATGTTTGGAACAACATCGTACACATCGGTGTGCAGAGCGTAGATTGGCATAAGGGAAATCGCATTTCTTTACTAATGCGTTGTTTGTTTAAGGTGTTTTCCATTATAATGATCTGCAGCCAATTGCTGTAATCTGGGGAAACGCCGTAGAGCTTGTTTGATAAAAATCAATTTAATTTTAATAATCAAAAACGACATTACAAGAACCAGGAGATCCAGATTTTTCTGCAGGAAATCCAGATTCGAATTACGATTTTTAGAAAGATACAAAGATATTAGCGTATTTTGAAAATCTAGCATAAGAACTCGGAAGTTTGTGTAAGAGGAGACTTAACTTCTTCGGAGAGAATTCAATAATCTTCAGTGGGCAATAGAGCAATACAATTCCTTTTGGAAGACCTGTAAATATTGAGTTTGCTATCAGAAATAAGTTGCTGTCATTATATCGAGCATTATAATTATTTCACAAAAATTATTTAAACCGATCTTCTAAGCCAAGGGCGAATCATGTTTTTAAGCAAATTTACTGTTGGTTTGTTATAATATCCCGTGTCTCTTTGTGCCCGTCATATCGTACTAGATGTTTATTATTTGGACTAGAACCGCTTGAACATAGAAGAATGACGGCACAGTGCATATTTTTTCATAAATTGATCAGTGATAATATTGAAGATCCGTCGATTCTGGAGAAGATAAGTATTCAGGAACCTAGTAGGATACTACGACCTAGGGCATTTTTAAACACAGATTTCAGAACGACTAATTTTAGTGCAAATGACCCTTTGCTGAAAATGGTACAAATCTACAGCTCGCTAGATAACAATGTCGATTTCTGTTTAAGTTTAAATAGTATACGGACCTTTTTGCATAGCTTAGTTTGACGATTTTCGTTGCGTGTTATTTATTTATTTATTCCATTACTACGGTACAATGTTTAAGTTTATGGTGTAGTATTTCATAGTGCGTTAAACATGCGTTGCAAATGCAAATCTTGTTATGTAGGCTAACGACAGCTTGATAACTGAAGGAGAAATAAATAAATAAATAAATATGCTCTCTTATAATAGCGTTAAGGGTAAAATCGTGTGGCAAACATTCACTATTTCAACATTGTTTAATATGTAGAGGATCTTCACAATAACAATTTATAATTCGAAACATTTTACGATGATTTCGTACCACATTAGCAATCGAAGCCATCCGACACGTACACCATGTTTCACACGTGTCACGAAATATTTATGTTTGTTTCTAATTTACCCACACACTACCACCAACGATGTCACGCCAAACATCGTCGTTTTTTTTTTCATCGTCCACATAATACTTATTTTTTCACCACAAGCCCATACGACGATAAATCATGTAAGAAGGTAATAAAGTCATTCAATAACCGTTTTCCACATCCACAGACTAGCTCCCGTTCCAGCTTCCATGTTCAGTTGCTTTTTGCCGACCGAAAGGCGTATCCGACACCACTATTCCGATCCTTCCCAAGCCGAGCGTTTGACGATGGCTTTTGATTTAAACCATTCCTGAAAACATCCCCGATCGGTGTAGTGAAAACAGCGAATCGTATGTACCCAACGCGTAGCAATTGCACCTCCATCCGGGTACGACTCTGCCTGGAACAACGAGCTGAAAGGGTTAATAAAATAAATGGATGATGTATAACTATGTTAATAAATGAATTTTTGCGCCTTTTTACAACCTGTGCGAAAACCGAACGGATCCATATTTCATGCGTGAAGCGTACCACTGGCGAGTAAAGAAAACGGGACGTGGTACGTTGTCGACGACGAATGGTTTTTTGCATTGGAAAGAAAGTTCAGAAAAATTGTACACCACATTGCACCCGGGTACCCGGGTAGGATGTTAATTCATGTGCCAATTATTCCATAAATCTTCCAACGGATGAATTGAGCTTCACTGGAAACGGTCCACCGTATGTGCTGGGATCGGTATCGGTTGCATGCTTGCGTTGTGGAATGTTATTGCGGTCTGTTGGATGTGGATAGGCGTACAAGCACAGTCAATCAACGTGAAAAGCTGTACGTACGGCTTCTTTGTTTAAAGGTGGGCGCTTTTGTCGACCTTTGTTGGGTTGTTTTTGCATAACAGTCAGTGTTCGACTTACGAGGATTTGGAGATTTCACAGTTTTGAGAGTTTAGTACGTTAATCCACGTTAATCCATCTTGTATTAGGAACAACTTTCAGATTTTTGTTGAACGTCAGTAAAAAAATTGATATTCGTGTGACTATGACACGAATAGTGAAATAGTTGTGTGGAATATCTATTAAATATGTTTAAATATTCCATTTTTGAAGCTTTATGGAAAAATATAAATCGAAAATCTGTTCTCTTGGTATTAAATTTAAACAAGATGTTAAGCAGTATTTAGTATGATTAGACTTTCCAGAATATAGGCACATTAAACGCAGTCGGAGCAAAGAAACACGGGGGTTTTTATGTGCTGAAAGTCGATATCTTACTGCCTTGAATCCAATTCATTAACCTATTTAACCTACTTTCAAACCTATTCAACACGGTAACATACGGAACAGGAATTATAACAAATAACAAGTATTAGCATTACGACGTTGGTTCTCTGAGAAAAGTGAAGTTGAGCAACGGTTGTAGAAAGGTTGCGACAAGATTTCCAATTAATTCACCGGAGGTTTTACTACCGCCACGAAGTATTGATCTAAGTTCCGCGTGAAGCGGCATGCATCCATGATCATGTGCAACATTTTGTTTTGAGTCTTTTGAAGTGACTCTTTGCATACGATAGAAATAACGGTCTTGCATAACCAAACATCGGTTCTATTATTTGCTCATATATTGCCAACTTGTTGAGTCGGGATAGCCCAGACATACCGCAGATCAATGAGTACAGACACTTATAAGAGCTTATGGCTTGTCGATAATACGTCTTCTTCCTGTCCATGGAAGTGCATTTTGAAGTCGATGGTATGTCCTATGTATCATACCGAAGGTGATCACTAGATAGATATTCCTTCTACCACAAGTCCAGCACTGAGGAGAGGAATAAGAGATCTTCTTGAGCGATGTGGACAAATCATAGCTGTGAATAGTGTTTAAAGTAGTGTTGAATAACACCTGCTAGAACATCGGTTGACTCTAACAACGCTTAATTTTTGACAGTTTCTGGTGATCTTTTCAGATACAAAAAAGTTCAGATATAAACCAAATGAGCAACAATTCCTCAGCCACACATTATCGAAAGCCTTTTCGATAGCTAAGAAATCGATTACTGTTGAACTACATACTAATTTGTTTTGCTCAACACAAGGCTTGATTGTGAGAAGCTGGTGGAGCGTGGAATGTCCTGCGTGAAAACCAAACTGCCCTGATAGTTTAAATCTTGGACATCCACTGATCGATCGAACAAGGATAATCCTCTCTGCAAGCATGAGATCTTTTACTGGTTTGAGGATGGCCACAACCCTAGCACACTTCCATGTGTAAGTAATGTTTCAAGACATCATACACATACATTGCATACACATCCCCATTTCAGTAAAAAGCCGTCTACACCAGCCTCATTCTATAATGAGTCCTGTAGTCCTGTAGAGCATGGCAGGACCGGGGTTCAAGTCTTATCTGGGCCGTTCCCATAGGGAGGACTGACTATCAAACTATGCAGTAGCTATAAGTCTAGTGAGCCAAAAATGGCACGCATGGCCTAAGAGGTCGTTAGGCCAAGAAAGAAAGAAGAGAAGAGAACAATGATTTCATTGAAAGACTCACCTTCCGTTGTAGATTTTTCTACGCAGTTAGTGCCCGTATTTCGAATTACTAGGTGCACGAATAGCGAATAAGTTAAAGCTGCAACAATTAAACCAATGAATTTTACTGAAATGTCATCAGAGGCATTACGGCAATTACTCGACTTTTTGGCTATGATTGTCTTCATAATAAATGTCTGAATTTTCAATATCTATCTGGCCTTTAACGTTCAGTTGATTCTCTGTCTTGGAAGTACAACGATTAGATAAGGACCTTCAATTTAGATTTTCCCTAACAGCCTCATTGGGTCACAAATACCGTAACCTGCTCATTTTTAGTGATTGTCTCAATGTAGGTCGATAAATTCTGTCTAACAATATCCAGCTTGTGATCATCTGACCCATGTATATCCATGAAACCTACAGACAATAAAATTTATTCCGCTATACCCTATTAGATTTTTTGGCGTTTCTCTAGATGCGAAAAGGTGTTGTAAAACTCACACCAGTTGTGATCGGTCATTAGGAAGAGCTTCACACTTTCCATCTATTTTGCTACGGACTAAAATTCATGGTAGGAATTTATATTGCAGTTCCATAGCTACACCAAACCAATTGATAATACCCTACATAACAGACGAATGATAAAGAAGACAATGGACAGTTGGGTGGATCACTACCGTACAGAGGACCGTTGCCTCGACAATCTTTAAAATCGGTCTCATTCTTTAACGCACACATTAGATCATAAATAAGAAACCAACACACAAGCAAAAAAAATGCT
This sequence comes from Anopheles maculatus, assembly GCA_002091835.1. NCBI lineage: Eukaryota > Metazoa > Arthropoda > Insecta > Diptera > Culicidae > Anopheles > Anopheles maculatus. The sequence continues at coordinate 3,846 of LULA01015847.1, read as the reverse complement.
ATCGTAAAAACACATCTTTTAGTTGCAAACCAGCACCTTCATTGCTGGTGCAATCGTACGGAAGTTTGCGCAAAAAGCTTGTGATGTGCCACCAGCATCCGGTAACGCTTCAATTAGCAAATATTGCATAAACATCTCCATCGAGCGAGCAGCAAACGCAAATGGAGTGAAAGAAGTGCATCTGACAGTGAAAGGCAAATAAATTTCCTGTAAACGATGAAGATACACTTTTCAAAACATGGCCCGGCTATCTCCAGCAGGCAGATACGATGCAGCAAACCACCACCGCTGCTCACCACTAACCCCCTTTTTTCTATCCACCAACCATCTTGGCCAACCTTCCGATAAGAATCTTGTTGTTGAAAGTATTTTTCTCACTGCCCCCAAGGGTGTTGGCTGCAGTTTACTTCCAGCTCGCCATTTATACCGGCATCGTTGTGTGTATGTGTGTGTGCCTTGTGTGCTGGTGGTAGTTTGCGGGTGAGTGCTAGTTTTCAGAAAGTTGTTGATGATGTTGCTTTTACCGATTTTTCCTCCAGTTTTTTTTTCTTCTCGTTTTGCTTGAGTAAAATTCATTTTACCTCTTTTACCAAGAAACGGAACGCCTTCCTGCGAAGAAACGGAAGAAGCGTTTGTGCATCTTTTTACCGGTGCACTTTTCTCTGCCCACCGACACAGCACGGAAGCTATCGTTTCAATCGGTTTATCCCTGGTCCGTGGCGCACGTTCTTGAACCCGGTGTAATCGAGTGGGGCATTTAAAATATTTATCGAAATGCACCCAGTCAGATGTAGTGTAAGCGTTTGCCTGCTACTGCCATGCATTCTTTCAAGATGTACGCCTGCTCGGTGCTACTCGCATACGGAAACAGCTCGCCTATGCAGGAGGACGTGTTTCGAAAAATAAAACAAAACGGTAAAGATATTGAAAGAGCAAAAGATAAATTTTAATCTATCAGATCTATGCAGCCATCGCGTGCAGTAACCGTATCTGTCCGTTCTCAGCCGATAGTGTGAGCATCCTGAATGGCTTTATTCACCGGTGGAAATGCGCTCTAAACTCGTTCGTTTTGTGTATTGCTGCTGAGGTGTGTGCAAAAATGCGATGATGACGCAACATGGCCCACTTCCTCCGGATGATCTATACACAGCAGGTGCAAGGTGGCAAAGGAAATAGAAGTCAACATGTTGCCATAACATTGCTTTATTAGTCTGCTGACAGGCAAACGAATGGATGATAGGCTGCATCTTTGTAATCGTGCATCGTCAAAGCTTGACGTGCAACATGGCAATAAAGCTTTCATAAGATAAAACTAGAAAACATCAAATTAAAAACTTAAAACAAAACACATTTTGCAACTAAATTGCTTTTTGCAAATAATCTCTTCAATTCACATCCACTCGGATACTACCTATTGTCGTTACGTTAGTTTGGCAGCAAACAAAATCACCACCAGAAACACTTGAATGACGCAAGGCAAACATTGCACCAATCACGGTCGAACCGATTGGCAGTGCAACCGCAAATCGCTGTAACATTCTATTTGCATGATATCGGTGTAATTGAGCATTCTTCGCTTTGAAACGCTTCTCTCCTAATCAGCAACTTCCGTTGCCCGTCTCAACGTCCTCTCGAAAACGTTCACAGCTTTCACAGGGAGAGGACCATTTGCTGCAACTATTGCATTTGCCATACACACACACAAGCATAGCTCTCCTGTATGCAGGCGGGAAATGCATCGAAAGCGGATGATGCTCTTTGTAAAGCCTTTACGTAAGTTTCCCGATCACGCGTTTACTACTGCACACAGTGACAAAGAACTTTCGTACGTTACCGGCTGGAAATGAAATTGTGACTGATGTGCACAAATATGGGCATTGCCCGCTTATCGTGATTGTTCGTTGTAAAGTGTGTTTCTTGCTTTGGGATTTCTGCAATCGGTGCACAGGAATCGTATTTGCGTGTTTTAACTATTGTGATCTTGATGATTATGTTTAGAAATGAAGATTTGTTAAGAGAAGAGAGCATACAGTTTACGAATATTTTCAGTATAGGATGACAAATTTGAAAAGGTTGTAAATTAAATTATGAATCACCGAAGATGTCAGTCGTGAATAATTTTAATCAATTGACTAAATCTTCTCGAGTTTATTTGCTTGTATCCTGAACCTTTTGCTAGTTGATGTTGTATATACGAACCTGAAAGCAGCATCCGATCAACTACTTCTTTATCAACAATCTTCTTTAATGCTGTAACAGATGTGATTTCAGATTGTTGCTGCCTGCAGATGAAACTGAAAAGCTATTGATGTAGTTTTAACGACCTAGGCTGTCCCTCTATGGAAACATTTCGCGTACAGAATTACCATTGAACAAATACTTCGATAGTTTATAGCAACAAGAATTCAAGGCGACTTTGCAAGCATTCTCAAGAGTAAATTGACTACGTTATGTTCCAAAAGGTCATATGTGTGCAAGATCCCCGATTTTTTAGTATCCGAATACAGCCTGACATAGGTTTTTTGAGAATCTTTTCTCGGCTTCACACCTCTGTTGTTAGGTTTATGTTTCTCTAGCTCCGAAGTGTAACGCTCGATGTTTCAACTTAGATTAATTTATTTCCTATTTCTTTTACATGCTAGACTTATGTGATAGTATTAGTGTCATTACAAATATTGCGAATATAATTGGGTTCTAAAATTATAACAAAATTCATGTAGCGCGGGTTGCCTAAAGTAAGGCGCAAACAGGCGCAAATAACTATTCTCTTCCTCTACCTCGATCCTCGTGAAAATGCTCGTAGTTGCTCAATGTGTATTGATAGGATAGTTTTTTTTTTTACCGGAGATATATGGACACTCCTAATTCGTTGGCCAGGTTGCGTATACAGTAACTAAAACGGAACTACAAAGACCTCCAAATTGAACAAATGCTTAACTTTGAAAAAGATTTTCTAAGCCTAGAGCTAAACAATCTTCTCTTCTTCTTCTTTCTTGGCCTAACGACCTCTTAAGGTCATGCCTGTCATTTCTGACTTACTAGACTAATTGATACCGCATAGTTGGTTAGTCAATCCTCACTATGGGGGAACGGCCCAGATGAGACTTGAACCCCGGTCCTGCCGTGTGAAGACCGGCGCCGCCGTCGCATCACCACCGGGCCGCCCCGGCTAAACAATCATGACCATTTATTCACTCATCTCTTTATACACCTCTGAAGAATCGCGGAGTATCGGATCGTTTTTTGTGTTGTAATAATTACCAAAGCGTAGCGTAACGTTTCAAGTTCCAAATTCCAAGAGGGTGTAATTCTGATTTTTGCCCTATTTATAAACTTTCTTATGAGTGTCGCGTACGCGAGCGTAATCAAACTCTCTAATACCGATTGACTGATCTGATGAACAGATGAACTGATTAAAAATCACTTACTGAATGATCAAAATGAACAAAAGAAGGCCGTTTTTGTGATTTATTGATTTAGCATAATCATATAATTAGAATTAAACATTCAACCTAAAATGAATAGTAATGTCACACATTGAAATATTAGATAATGGAGAACTGCCAACCATACATACATTTTCGTATGTTTAGGGGCTTGTTCTTAAAAATACGTTAATCCATTCAAGAGTTGTAGAACTTGAAATTTATATTGATATTTATAAATCTTGATATTGTAAAAGCGAGAAATGGGCATTAATTCGCAGGAATTTTTATCACTAATGTATATCCTTCATTTCACGGATAATTGAACAGAATCAAAACTCTTTGAAATGGTCTAAGAATTTTTTTTTTTTTTTTTATAAAAGCATTACAATTCTTTATTATGAGTTCACAATATTGTCTT
>KZ064056.1:14657-26984 GCA_002091835.1 Anopheles maculatus | reverse complement strand
GCATCTGTCGATATTGCTGTTTCCGAGACAAATAGGTCTAATTAGAGACATTTCGTTAACGAAGAACGTTGGTGAGATGCTGTATTACAAGGTCATAGTCCGGTAATCTGGAAATGGTATTGATTGCACGATGATGAGAACAAACAGAAGGGATGAATCGTAAAGAGCAGATCGACAAACATGCGGAGCAAAAAGGAGGCACAACTCAGATTCAGATGCAGTTGCAGCATTCCATTTCTTGTGCTCCATTTTTAATAAGCCACGTGGGTTTTGTGTTTCCTAGGAAGGGTCAGAAACAATGCGAGTGGGACAGCAGCACGGCAGGATAACTGCACATCTGCTGCACGCTCGCCATTGTTTGTCTCTCCTTCTTGCACGAACGGAAAAGTCCTTTTTCTGCCATCAATTTCTTTCACGGGGGTTCCTTCATTTTCTCTTCCGGATTGTACCTTAGCTTCCTAGATGTATATGCAACGCAACAATGCGTAACTCTCTGGCGTCTTATTCCCCTTCGTGACAGAGGAAGGGTGCGTTGTGCATGTTTTCGCATCGCGGATGGTAGTTCCGTTTGGTGTAGCAGCGAAACAGGACAAACAGAGAAATTGTGTAATAAAAGCAGGGGGAAACTTCTCGGGAACGAAACGCACAGGTAAAAGTCACCTTAATTTCCTTCCGAGGGAGAAGTGAAGCGTTCTCATTGCAGCTCTCCTATTGCTATTGTTGTTTCTATTCGGAATAAAGGCACGTCAACTGCGGCCCGTGTGCGGTGCAAAGAGGCAAAATTCAAACGGAAACCGTCACTCGTAGTTGTATACGTTGAGTTACATTCTGCTGCTGTTGCTTGAAATTATCAGTCAACCCAGCGGAAAAAGGCGTTCAGCCATACCTATTGACACTCTGGTAGACAGTATGCTGACAGGCCGCCGGGTAGTCGACGAAACGATGAACGGTTTTTGAAGGAATGCCATGAGTTTTGCGTTAATCGATTGGCTGAGCCCGCTTTCGGTTTCGTAAAAACGCGCGCGCATACACATACAAAGTTGTGTCTGTGGGCAAGCGAAACGCACACACATCGATTCTGTAGATCTTGTGACGAGAGAGCGAGAGAGAGAGAGAGTACAAGAGCAAGACCGACTCGAGCGAGCTGTTTTTGCAGCAGCATATCAGCAAGAACAGCAAAGTCAGTCGGTAGCACCCATCAGCAGTTGTAGCAGTAGATATTTCCCTCTAGCCGCAGGTAATGGCAATGACGAAACCGTTCTTAATCAGTGCGAGATGTGCTTGGAAAGGGTGATAAAAAGGTTTGAAGATGGTCTGAGCACAGGGGCATATGGGTTCGTGCGACATCAGCAAAGAAGACGACAGTCAGCCTTACTCGGAAGAAAATGGCATTAGAGGAAGAAGAAGAGACCAAGAGAGAGGGAAAGGGTCGTATTTAGGTTGTGTGCGTGTGTAGGTCGTTCTGCATCTCGTGTGTGTTTTTTTTCCCCCCATACAACGCAGAATAATCGACGAAGGCCAAGGCAAAACGGTGAATCGACGTCGATGTCGTGTCAGACACACGGCTCCTACTAGCCACACACATTTTCCACAGTGTTCTCGCCGCGTTCGTTAGGTAGAGGTCTCTCTTGCATAGCAGACCCGGGAAAAGGGGATCAATCCCAAACCCGACCCAGCGCAAGTAAACCTATTGCGTTCCTATTGTGTCATACCGGGAATGTCTTGAAAAACAGTGCAGCCGTAATCACCGCAAAGCTGTGGGAATGAGCAGCCCGCCACTGGGGGGAGGTTTCCCGGGTAGGTGAATTCTGTCGGTACGCATAATACTTGCTGCTCGCTCGCTGATGCAGGAGCGGAGCATACGACAGTGCAGCACAATTTTGACAGTGTGAAAAGTTTGGAATTGTGTGCGTGTGGTTCATCCGTAAGGAACAGTAGTGTGCAGTGGTAGAAGGTTTCCTTTTTACGAAGGAAGGAGGACACCCGAGTGTGTGGCCGCGTTTTGAGCGATCATGTCACAAACATCATGGCCATCATGGCGCACTCTGCTAGGAAAGGCACACACGGTGTTAAAGAGTAACGAGCAAACGCTGGGAGTAACTGTTTCCGGTGTATGAATGTGCTAGCCGCGTGTAATTGTGTGTGTGTGCGTGCGTACGTGCATGTGTTTCCTCTGTGGCCGTGTGCTTTCTAAACCGAGTCGGTGGTGTGTACACAGGCAGATTTTTGTTGGTGCTGATTTTGTTCTGCGGAGACGAATAATTGCGTTCTTGTAGAGTGAGACCTGTCCCTCTGTGTAAGAGGCAAACGCGTGTGTTCGATAGAGTGTGTCTGTGTGCGGGGGTGTAATTGTGGCGTATAATACCACGATTGCCGGATTCAATCATTGGTGGTTGGTCCTGGGTAGTGTTGTGTTCTGTGCATGCAAAATAATGTGTTCCTCAAAGACGCACCCACAGAGGAGACGTATTTTGTTGGTAGGTGTTGCCCCTGCTGCTGCTGACAATCGAAGCAATCGAACAGCTCAAAATGTCATTCCATTTGAATAAAAAGTGACAGCTGTTGTTGTGCTCTGTTGCTGGTTTGTTCTTCACTAGGAAATCAGCCCAACAGGGGATGTTTGTTGGAGGTGGGATTTATACCGAATTGCTGCAGAGCAGTAGAGAGAGCAAGTACAAAAACACGAGCGGCCACCATCTTCCGCAGGTGGCTAATTAGCTACTATTCCACTTCCAGTTCGTTTTGCGCAGTGCTCTGCATTCGGCGATCATTGATTGGTGATGTGTGATAATTGATAATACAACTTCCGGCCATCAGCATTGTACATGATGCACTATTGAAGAGTAATGCAAAACCACCATCCCAGCCACACTCTGATTTATCAACGTTCAAATGTAGCTGTGTCAAGCATAAAACTGTTGTGGCGATTGCTGCTTCTGCTGCTAAAGGAAGAGGTCATGAAGAAAGGTGATGTGCGCGTGTATAAATTGCACACACTGGGAAAAATGCACATGTGAGTAAGTGGTTCGGTGTGCGGTGCGCACGTATAGCAGAGCAAATGATGATTAGCTGTGTGGTTCGGTGACCGTGTACAAATCACTGTTGCATTTCATATATTTACATGCCTTTCTTTTCCCTTCTTTAAGCAAAAACTCCTCACCCAAACACAAAGAAGAGGAAGTACATATACGATCGAAATGGATGCAAACGCACACACACACATACACAAACACACCCTTAATTGAAGGATCGCTCACTGCGAAAGGAGGAGGGAGTCTTGAGCCGGCCGGCTTTCTGCCGAGGGTAAATCCGTGTCGGTTTGGCAAGGATGGCCGTGCGAACGCAGGGAATAGTTTCCCACTTTTTCCCTAATCTGGAAAGATGTATGTACTTCGGGGTCGTCCCTTCAAGATACTGTTGTTCCCATCGTTGCGGTGCCTTGCTAGAAAACGTACCGAATTGCGTTCTAGTTCCATTACCATAATAAACAACCCTTGGTTTGGTCCCGGACACATGCACACGTACGTGTCTCCAGGAGCTGACGTGCACAAAGATTCTCGGGAACAAGCGCCGAGTGCATCAGAATGCATTTTGAACGCACACACTCACACACAAACACAAGCACACGTACACTAACCGTATGCGGATGGCATTGATAGCTGTGTTTCCGTGCGCATGTGGTTGGTAGCAGTAGCTATGACGCGAAAGACACACACCGATCATTCCTACTACCCGTTCTGATTAGGAGCATATCTGAACGGCATTTGTTTAATTTGCCCAAAATGTGTCTGCAGCCTGGCATAGTTTTGCCCTAAAACGGGTGCATAGCTTGCATTGAGCCTCCCCGGGATAGCTTAAATAATAATCCTACGGCGTTTAGAAGGTTTCTGATCATGTTTTCGAGTTTCGTGTCGGATGGTGCGAGAAAAGAGGGTACTTGTAGCAAAAGGAAGACGAAAAAAATACACCAATACACACATACACACACAAATGGTTGAAAATACATTCGCGGATTAATTTAGGGAACATAAAAGGGAGAATTCGGCATAAGTCACCACATACATCGTAGCCAACCAACGTAGGCAGCATGATTTTGGGTTGCAATTGGACTGTGACGACCGCATCGCAACGTTGTTGTCCCTTTCTTGTGACATGGACTGAAAGCGAAAGCTATGGAAAACGGAAAAAAAGGTTTGGGGACACATTTGCCTCTTCGGTTTCGTAGCATACCTGGCAAAAATGGCATTCCCATATGATGGTGATGATGGCTCCCGGGGCTGAAAAAAGATTTAGTTACAGCGATATTATTTTTCATTGCACCCCCTTATCTTCCCTCCGTGCGCGCTCCGATCGTGCCGAATATTTTGGCGCTGGACCCCTTAGAGCTTTTGGACGAATCTATGGAGGAAAGAGTAATAGTAGTATGTTGGTATAGCATTAAAATAGGTCTAGAACTCTACCACACAGCATGTTGAATGTGTGAAGTGCACTCGACGAACTCGAAGTTAGATTTTCCATCATCACCTTTTTGTGAACAGCGGCGACTACTGCTGCACCACCACTACGTACAGAGTTACCGTGGTCGAGGGAATTTGCGATATTGCTTGCTTGTGGTGGTCTCGCCCCGTTGTATGCGCGCAAACCCCCATCATCGCATGTTGTTTGTGGTGTGTAGGGTGCGTGTGTGTACAGTGTACGATTTTGTGAAAAAGAATGAGAGAGTGGAGCCATGATTTCGTCACGTTTATGATCAACGGGACGCAACCGCGAAGGTATTTAAAGCCAACATTGTGGAGAACTTTAAATCTCTTTCCCTTTGTACCCATCTCGGACGCTTCCCATCCCCACAGTTAGCTCATGTTCGTAGTACCCAGTTAGCAGGCCGGAAGTATGCTTGAATGGCGTTCCTTGTTGGCGCCGAACCAACTAGTACCGCGGTAGATGAATAATATAAAAAGTTGTTTTATCTTTTTATTACCACCAGTGTCAACTTTCGCTGACAGCTCCAATCAAAATACCAGGAGCAGATTTAAAGCTATACAGGAAGAGATGTGTATTACACACCCGTTTTAGGTTTTACTCTCGATTAGACCAGAATCGTCTCCCAAACGCCGGGCTGTGAGTATTCAGTTGCAAACAATCAAGTCACACCTACTCGCAGTGACGGTTTATTAAGATCGGCTAAAAGCGGTTTTGTTATCCAGGTCCCATTTAATTGTATACCTCCAAGAGGACTTTGCTTTGAATAGCTTTTATCGGTATCTAATGTAAGTCCCGATTGGTATTACTGCACCGTTAATACACTATGTACCCAGGTTTCCCACCATCCCGCCAGGATGTAAAATTGGTGGCCATTTTGTTGTATGCGCATGAGAAAAGGTTTTCTTTTCAACAATTGATTCGGGATTCGTAGTTTTAGCAGCAACGGGCAAAGGCAAGAGCATCCATCGCAAAAATTGGTAGAAGGCTGAATTTTCTCAATCTCATCCCATCTAATCACCCAGAAACGAGTAGCTGGCCGGCCACCGAGTTGTTTCTTTCAGGGCCGACACTACGTTATTCGATTTTTCGGTGATCCTACTTCTTCAAACATCCCCCTCCTTTAAATGCTGACCTGGACCCGTGGTCGGACTTTTTACTCTTCTGGTCAGTGTTTGTTGGGCCTGTTTTCTTCCTCTTGCAACATATCCAGGAATCTCGCGTTTGGGACACACGATCCTTTTTGGCGTTCTGTTGTGAAGAAAACGTTCTTGTTTTCTCTCGGGCGGCTCACTCGATCCTATATCGCGCTCTTTCTCTATGTTTCCTTATTTCTTTTGGGCCGTTCCTGCGAGGTCCCGTTCACTGTTCGCAGCTGGCGACGCAGCAGCGATTCTTCCTTTTTTTCTTCCTTTCCTCCATTACCAGCGTCCCTTCTAGCAGCGCTCCGGGTACGTGCGTATGAGTGTGGGTTCGCTTTGCCTGCGCGCCTCATCGATGGTCGAATTTTATTATGCTCCGCTGTGTCGATCGTTGCGTTTCATCATTAGTATTATTCTTATTGTTCTTTATCCCGTCTGTGCTGTGTGTTTGTGTGCTGTTGATGGTGGTGACCACCACCGCCATAATGCCATACCATTTCAGGAGGGCAAAGATCTTTCGGATCATCAGTATCGCGTTTATTTTTTTCGTTGGCGCTTTTATTTCTCCAGGAAACTATCATCCTTCTCTACACCGAACACGCACTCACACATGATGACCAACTTTCGTGCGGACGTACGGCCAACTCTAGGGAGACGGTGGTTTGGAATTGATCGCATATTTTATCCCGCGCCTCACATACAGGCCCAGAAGAAGACCCTCCGGGGGGATTTAATAAGCACAGCGAATCTCTCGTTTTCTCTCTCGTTTCGCGCGCGCGGCTCCATTGGCCGAAGCGTCAAAGCATTTTTGGGTGAACTCCCTCTTCAAATTTTGGCGCTATGCTGTGTGCTGCTTGTGGTTATGCGTGTGACGGCGACCCTCTCCCTATATGCCCGGTCGTCCGGTCCCATCGTTGGCAAACCGATGCTCCAAGACATCGTCGGCCTTTCAGAGCTTTTGTGTGACTTGCTTTTGGGGCCGCGAGTGCTGACTTGTAGTAGGTAGGTAGGTATTGCATGTTTTCTTCGTGAGATCTTGCTAGGATGTTGCTGTGCGGCACACGCACACACTAACGCACCTTCTGCTCCACCGCCCCCCATCATCCAGCTCCGCATCCCAACAAGAGAAGCTTTGTTGTGTGGTGTGGTGCGTCAGCGCCATTGAAATCGCGCCGTTATCGATGATGATGAGATGGGCGTTAGACGTATTTGCACTCTCTTTTTTCCCTTTTGCGTGATGTGTGGTAAGCCTCTGATGTTACGACGCTGCTGCTGCTGCTGCTACTGTTGCTGCTGACTGTGTGTACTTTTGAGCGCACAGGATTCTCTGGCAACAGCGCATGGAGATATTTTCGGAGTACTTTTTTCACTTCTACCACAGAAATGTGGCAATGTTTTTGGTGACCCCTCGCGAGGAGTCGCTCTGCCCGATGATCACATTGGAGAGACCACTGAGGGAAGCGCACCAGTTTTCGGGCCAGAAGATGAAATTGTTTTGAAGCTAGCTTTCCAAACATCATCCATTTTAACATTTACATCCGGTGGATGCGTATGCGTGTGTATGTGTCTGTTGTTTATGGTTTGCGTTAGAGGGTGCGAGAGATGTATGCGATGAATTGCCCATTAGCGCGCTGCTGCTCCTCTACACCGGATGCTTGTACGAATTAATGATTAGAAAGACAAGTGTGTGTGTGTGTGTGTGTGATTGTGGCGAAGGAGAAAGATAGCAAGCAAAAACCAAAAAATCATTGTTTCGATTGACCTGTCGGCGGCGGCTACATTATTGCTCAATTATTATGCGCCATGTTGGAAACAAATCGCAGCGCAATTATATTACCATTTTAAAAAGGTTTCCAATACTTTCTGATTCCCCAAAACACCCCATGTCATAGGCAGTCATTTCGTTGCAAAACAAGGACATTTCCTAAAACTTGTGTGACTCATACTTCCGTTTATTGTTTCCTATTGTCACAACACGGTGGGACAATTTAATTAAACGTTGAGAATTTAACATATTTAGAACTTTATTGTACCTACCTAGCATGTCATCTTTAATCAATAAACCATTCAAGGCTCTGCAGAATTGTTAAGTTTGCAATGGAATGAATTGATACCATCCAGATTCTTTGTTCAAGAGTAAGGAAACCATTCCAAAGGCTTAGTAAAAAATGAATTAATATACACTCCTGAATCTACAAAATAGATCGATCTGTTCATAAGACTAATAGGGTGTGGGTAAAGATTGAAACTTATGATAAAACCCCGACGAATGTTCCCAGTTGCAAGCTTACATGCAACACCTCGTATGGAGTTTAGTATCCAAGCGGGCAAACAGAGATTAGTTTGTATAATTCTCCATCACATTCATCTCAGCTTCTATTTTTACTGTTGGCTGTGTTATCCAACACGATTTCGATTCTGTTGGTATGACTCACAAAACTCACGAATAAAAAGGGAGCTACACACAAATCGAGTGCAAAAAGACAAAATTTGCCAGCAAACTGTATAAGAAAACGTAGACGTGAAGGGGGTTGCGTCGGGGTTTCACTGCCACCGCAATGAAGTTTCCTGCTTCTGGTTTTGGATGAAAAATTCCCAGCAGCGCAGCATTCAGAAGACAGCGACAAATCTGTTCCTCTTGATGCTTTTTATACACGTGTTACATCTCTGTAACGCGTCAGACAGAGGTCACTGTCTTTTCCGCAATTGTTTTTGGGGGGGCTTATGAGAAGATACGGCAGGCCGAGAAGAACCCCGGGAGGATGTGCGAAAAATCGTACATATTAGGCCATCGTGACACTGGCGGCCAAAAATCTCCATTCAGTTAGAAGACCCCCAGCTGCGTATTGAAAGGAATACACACACGCGCGCACACACACATGCATCAGTGTCAATCATAAGATGATTTTTTGTTTGTACCCGTCTGGTTCCGCCGCTTCGTCGTCCACCAGCATACAATTTGTCCTGGCCAGCTTTTTTAGCATACCTTTTATATGCATATGTGCCTGCCGTGTTGTGCGTGAAGAATGGCAGAAATGGAACTCATCATCACCACCGACATGCATGCGCGCCATGTGCATTGTGTTGCGATGTGTGTGCAGTCCGTGTCGTCTGCCTGCATCCTTTTTGCAACAGGCGCGACACATTTGCGATGCAGACAACTCCATTTTGCATGCGTATCTTTTGCTCAAGCCTTGCCTCTTCTTTCCATCAATTCCAGTTTCCAGAATATCACCCCGGCGGTTTATCGGCAGATTGCGGAATGTCAAACTTTGCCCACAGGAAGAGAAACGAAACACGCGAAGGTACTGCGTGGAGAACATAGCGGCTGCTGCTGCTGAATGTTCGCGCATGCTGTGTATGCTGGCAGAAAAATTCAGCTGTTTCCATGCCGCGTTTTCTTTGTCAAGGAGATTTATATTTAGACCGTTTTGTGCGACGGTAAGGTTAGATTAGGTGCAGTTATATTCGTCATTGAACTTCAACTTCCAGGATTGATGCATTCGGGTCCCAATTACACCTGTGTTCAGATGACTGCTGCTTCTCCATTCCGCATTCACGACTAAGTGTCAATGTGTGCCCGGCAATGGCAAAGCCAACAATCAATTATCATGCACAGTTGCCACTGCTTCTCGAGAGAACGAACCCACACACATTGCAAAAGAATCCGGCAAGCGATAGTGAAAGGATGAACGCATACGCGCAACGATGATGATGATGACGATAACGATGATGGGGGGGGGTTTATCGAAGCTTTCACGTCGAAACGTCATCCTGACGGAACTTGACGTTTGTTTGACGTTGCAAAAAGGGGCGCGAGAATTGTGCACCCCCAACACATTGAACGAGAAAATTTACAGGGAGAGTACGCGTACCGCAGCGTAACATCTCGAGCATAAACCGGGAGCGTGTATGCTCATGGAAGTGAGCGAAATTATGCGTGAACCGTAGAGAAAGAGAGCGAGTTGCCCTTTTACAGGGCCCCAGAGCTGCTGTTCCCCGTTGCCGTAAACATACATTAGCATGGCTGGAGTATTTGCTGCTTCTGCCGCCAGTGGGTGCCGGTTTTGGAGCTCGCGCTGACTGGGTTGCTCGCTCGCTCGCTCGCTGCGTCGACGTCGTCGTCACGGTGGTGGGTCCGCTCCAAGTGTCAGTCAGCAGCAGCAGCAGAGCGAACGCGCGCGCCCTACCGTGTCGTGTCCCGGCGCGCGAGATGAGAAAATTGAGAGAAGCAAAGCGACGCTTCGAGCGGTTGGAAAAAGCGCGCGCGTGCCATGATGATCGGAAAGAACCTTTTTACACACCAACACATGCAGCCTTGTAAAACAACACCGCGAAAGCGCACTCGACGCAGCATATTCAGTGGGGACCGTACACTCTTGATGCCGACTGTCGTACTTGACGTTTCGCCTGGTTGCTGCTGCTGGTGGTGGTGATGTTGTTTGCGTGGTTCGGATACATGGTCTTACTGTGTGTAGATGTTTTTCACCGCCGAGTGTGGGGTGTCAAAGTGGCTCTCCGTCTGTGCAAGTACATATGTGTAACACACCCCTAAGTACGGCCGGGACAGACACCGAAACCAGACCAAACTTCGGGAACTTTGGTAGCGGAAAAGCTTCTGACCGGCTTTTCCAGAAGAGTTCTATCTTCCTCTCGTCCAGCGAACTTTGGTGGAAAATTTCATTTATGGTGTGTGTACGTTATCTCGCGGCTCTTGTGCAAAGGAATCAAGGGGGCAGTGTTGCTCAACGCACATCCTTTTGTGGGGATTAGCACCCTGTTCGACGTTTGGCCGACATTTTGTGTAGTAGGGAAATTGTAGAACAATTGCTTGTTACGTTTATTTGTGAGATTTGTGAGAAGACAAGTGTAAGGTTCTACAATGTTCTCCGGGCTACCATGATGGTTGAATAGCTTATATTTGTGTACATGTGTGTGTATTAGATTAAAGAGCTTCTTCCCTTTGCGGACAACACCTTCGAACACAAAAGTTCCCGAATTGATTATACATACGCAAAAAAGCTGCAACATTCCACACCACTGTCGGGTGCTGTTAACGGTAACGAAACGTTGTATCATGCCCTTATGATAGTTCGAATGTAAAATGTCGATGGGATAGAAATATTGCAATTGTGTTTGCTTTTATATAGGTCACGAGCTTTTCCGCGCTTTCGTCAGCACAACACAACATACCTTTTATAGCGGCAAAACAACATGGAGAATGATTTCTCGCTTCATTTTTCTTCACCTTTTTTTGTGTGGGGAGCTGTTGAGAAGTTAAGCTACCTGAGCGTGCTTTCGTGGTCATGCACGTTGCATAGGTCCGAGAGAGCTACGATGAAAAAACAAGAGAGTCAACGCAGAATCGAGTGAATTAGGATGCGAACGGGCGCGCACCGAGTAGCATTAAGTGCGCAGTTGCATTTCATTGGGGGATCACGCAAGGTTCTTTTTATTGCCGAAATTCCGCAAGGCTCGTTACATTTTTGTACTGGCAACTAATGTATTTATTTCAATATTTCTCACCCTTCAGATGTTCGATCGTACAAGCCACAGTTTGTGTAGTAATAGCCACAGAATGCCTTTAGTTTATGCTCGCTGAACGGAACACCGGTGGAAGAGATTGTACCAACTCCGAAGGTAAACAATATCTGGCACAACAACACACAAAGTCCTCCACCCGCCGACCCAACCGCCATCCAGTTTTCAAATATGGTTTAGTGAAACAGAATAGTGCAAACAAGCCGTTGCCATCGTCGTTGCGTGCAAGAACAACGAATTAAAAAGGTCCTGCCAGTGGTCGGATCGTCGATACAACATTTTCATTTCCAACGCACAACAGAGTAAAGGGCGGGCGCGCGCGCGCGCGCTCATCTGTTTGCTGTAGGGCATGGTGCACTGGACTGTGTTGGTCTATGTATGACATTGGCGCGACATACGTGTCCCGTGTGAAGAAAGACAAAAAATCCGGTGAGAACACTAGTGCGCCACCGAGTGCAAGATGTACGCAAAGCAAACTCATGCAAAGATCGGGGGTGGTGGAGGAGGAGGAGGAGGAGGTGGTAGACAAAGCATAAAGGCAGAATATCAACCGGGTGGCAAAACGGTTAGTAGTGGTGTGTCCGGTGTTGAGCGTAGAGCTAGTACAGTTTACGCGCGGAAAGCGTCGGTAGTCAGTAACAGTAGTGACGTGTCGAACGATGACTATGAGGAGGTTAAACCCGACCTTCAGGTTAGCTCGCACCTGCTGGACCATGGCTACGGCTGTGGGGTGGTTTCGTTTCCGAGTGTGCCGCCAATGTCCGGCACTCAGTCGGCACAACACACCTCCAACAAGCATCATGCTGCATCCGAGCAGCAGCAGCAGCAGCGTGGCCATCAACACATTAGCAGTAACGTTAGCAGTAGAAACAATCACTCCAATGGGAGGAGCAGCCATCATCACAGTACGCCCACTTCAACTAGTATGCCATCGTCCTCCGCGACAGCTTCTCGAAGCGGTGGGAAACAGCATCAGCAAGATCAGGCTCATCAACACCAGTACAGCAGTAACAAGCAGAATGCGGCCGATCCACCGATCACCAATTTCTTCAGGGTAAGCGATCATCAGAAGAAATAAAGAGAAGTAGTTTCACGCTAATGTTGTCCGTGGTGATTTTGGAGAGCCATAAACCTAAACATAACATTACATTCGTGTTTTTTTTTT
>KZ064056.1:0-12821 GCA_002091835.1 Anopheles maculatus | reverse complement strand
CCCATCACCCCCATCTCACGTGCCAACGGCCGAATTCCGATCCCCGAGGTCAGCCAGGAAAGCGTCGGTCCGCACGCAATCCCGCCGCTGAGAATGTGGTTTTTGTGCTGCCATCGCTTCGTCGTCGTCGCTATTTTCTCCCAGCTCACTCCGGATCGCCTTCACCGTATTCAGCGAACACTGCACGCACTGCATGATGTCGCGGTTGTCGCGTCCGGCGCGGATCATCATGATGCATGTGATCCGCTTCCACAATGTACTCTTTTTTGGCATTTTTTTATAACGGGATGTTTTCGCTGCTTGTTCCGTATACTTTTAGCTGTCGAATGACGTATTGCTTGTTTTCCTATGCCAATTCAATCACGAGTTATAAACAAAAATGTAAGTGTCAAATTTATCTCGAACACCCTGTACATACAAGCTAGGGTAGAATGCCACCACGACCGTTTTTTTTTGTTATGAAATGGGCTAATAGTAAATATATTACTAACATACACACCACGCTGTCTCGAACCTGCATTTTATTAAAGTATTTTTTTTACTATACTTCAGATCTGGACATATTCCTACCACTGGAACCGACCGCCGACTACACGCTGTCACTGAACGAATCTGAGGGTGTTTTCGATTTGTTCGATTTCAACTCTTGAAGCTGCTGGCAGAAGCCGTAGGTAGCAGCTGTAGGATACTACTGGCACACAATCATCAACTCTGCGTACGTTGCTGACGATGAGATACGCGTTATGCTGTGCAACCCCTGTACAACAACATCATGATCATATGATCGTTTAAATTCGCAAAACACGATACGCTTGCACAGTGCGGTTGTGTTGCGAGATCGCGCTTCACTACTGCTACAAACATTATCATTATCATCAAAGCGACAGCAACCAGAGCTAGCAAGTACAGTAGTAGTTGAATGGCAGAGAAAGGACGCGGCGGGCGGTACAGCGGTGTGATTGCGTGACACGAAATTGGCACAAAACAAACAAATGATGCGGTGGTAAAGTACGTTTTTTAGTAGTGCGCGCGCATAAGGATAGTAATTTTAAGGCAAAACAGATTTTCGTTTTCGTTAAGCATTATTGTATCTAAACCACACAACCCCACACAGCCACCACCAGCTCTTATCATTAGTGGTGCGCATCTGCTCACGGCACTTTTAAAAAGGCACACACCCCCCACGTACAATGCCGCTTACACGAATGATGCACATAGAAGCTTTTTTGTTCTTTTTTTTACTAAAAATGGTTGTATAAAGTGCGCAAACATACGCGAATAGCAAACATCCTCCAAAACGACACCACAACACACAACGGTAAAGCACATGGCCACCCAGAGAGGAGAAAAAAAACAGTCACAAATCACAACAGGGGTTGCTTACACACTCTAGCATATCCTGCGCGCGGTGTATTTTGTTACTCTATATTGTTAACAAGTTTGTTTTGCTGTATTTTGAAGTGTTTGCTTCCAAGAGGACAACGTTATTTCATTTTATAAGTATTTTCTTTTGTTGAATTAATTGTTTCGTGGTTTATTAGTTTTTTTTTTTTAGTTTTGCATCCTTATCTTTCCTCAACAAGAACTGAGCGTTGTGTAATATTAGATGTGTAAGGGTGCGCGCCACAAGTGGAAGCAACTCGTTTATCCTGATAAGGATTTTGTTTTGCTGTGTGTTTGTGTGTGTGTGTGAGTGCGCGTTTGTCATTGAGCCGTGGCAATAAATGCTTCAATATTAGTAGAACAGAGTGCGCCAAGGGAAGCTACAGCAGCAGCAGCATATTTGGGCAGCACATTTGCAATGATTTGCTGACCACATAGCAGCATTAACAACATTGCCAGAAGCGTGTCTGATTTGATTCGAATGAGCTACAAGACTTTCGAATCCCTCCCGCCGCCCAAATGAACGCAGTGCGTATGGGTAAAAAGGTTAAAGGCAACAGGGGGGAACGGCATTACATTTAACAGCATACCCAAACAAAAGAACATGCAAAGGGGAAAAGACTTTTAAGATTTTTGGTACGTATATTTGCGTAGTAGTTATTTTTATTTGTGGTACATTGTACATATAGTACGTAAGGCTTGTAAATTATTTCAAATAAAAAAAATGGTCCGATGCTGTAAAACAAAACAAAACACCGGAACAATCTAAAAACGGATAAAGATGACCAGATGAAAACATAGTTTTTTGCTTTCACCCTCTCTTTCTTGCAAAACGAACGAGAATAGTAAATGATGCTGCAGCAAAGTGTGAGTTTGTAGGATAAGGTTGCAAAGGAAGCAGAACCTAGCATTTTTGAGCAAAAACAAAGGCAAACCTCTCGTTTCGAAGAATTTTCGACTTGCAGAATAAGGGATTCAACCTATAGTATAGATGATGCGAGAAAAATCAAGGAAACGATGAAGCACCTTTGTACCGTCGAGTTGCATCGAGAGAGCATAGGATTTGGCAGGGACAAACAGATAAGAGAGTAGAAGAAGCTCAGTCGAATATTTTAAATATACTAGAATGTAAGCTACTATTCGAGCAGGCAGGGAAAGGGGTGAAAGAGGGAAGGAGGGGGTGGCGGGGTGTTACGATCATGTGACGCAGCCCCCCAAAACATTCACAGAACATAACGTTAACGTGTGTAGTGCGTAGAGTAGTAGAAACCGAATCAATGATCTTTTGGGGCACAAGCAAAACAAAACAAACAAACATGAAACGAAACACAAAGCGACCAGAGAAAAAAAAATGCAATTATGATTTTATGCAAAATCATTCGTCTTGTACTGCGTGTGGGCTGGATTTGTTAAGTTGTGTGTGTTTATTTTTGTAAAAAAGCGAAGGGTGGAAGGGGGGGGGACAGTGAATTCGAGAACATGCGTGAGTGAGAAAGTATGTGTCATTGAGATCAATGCTTTTAATAGCAGAGCCCTTATGCAAAGAATGTACAACAAAACACTTTCTACTAAGATGTAACCACAACAACAAGTTGTAGCACTTAAGGAAAAACCCTCTCTTTCTCTCTCATTCTCTCTCTCTCTCTCTCTCTCTTGGTAGACAATAGGGGTGGGTGTGTTTTTAATCGCGCGATATGGGTCCAGGTTCTCGGGGGAATGTGAGACGCACCCTTTAGCACACAGTAATTAAATACGCTTTCTTCATTGTACGAAGCCTCTCCGTTCCATTTGCCCGCCAATACGCGAGACGCCGAGACACGACGGCGTTGTTTTTGGTTTAATTTTTGCGACGAACCCTATAAGCGCGTACTACTACGTCTCTGTGTTTCTGTGTCATGGTACGACGAAATTGTGAATGTCTGTGGAGAATTGTTTGTTACTGTAACTTACAAACCATAAGCTAAAAAACACACAATTTAAAACATCCCTTCTGAACAACACCCTACAGGATACGGGATAATGGTGTTAGAGCAGAGGTCGTGCTTGTCTGTGAATGTGGAAGCGCTCCCGTTTTCGATTTCGATGCAGAACAATAGAATCGCCGTGTCATTTTTGGTTGTTGACACACACAAAAACGCATAGTAATGGAGCATCGTGGTGTCCACCCAGGGCGCAGCGTAATCGAACTTATTTCATTAACCTATTATCTTACGACTAGTATAATTTTATGTGTTAGCGAAGTGCTAGATAGAGGTTGATATAAATTTTCTTTAGTAGTTAAATGTAAACGAAATATGTAAACGAGCAAGGAGGAAAAGGAGGAGAAGGAGAATGGGGATGGGGGGCAGGGGACAGCAATCGGCCGATGTGTTTATTTTAATACCACAATAATATACAATAGGGGAAAACAAGTCGTGCGCCAGGGAACTTAAGTAATACAGTTTTTTTTTAATGGTTTTGTTATTCTTTTGTTTTGATATTCCGTCGTCCACACTGTGTACTGTGCTGCAAGACGTGAAAGGTGCTGCTCGCTTAGCTGAGAGCGCACCTCCGAGCAAGCAAACAATATTGTGTAAAGAGAGACAAGAATGAACAGAGTTAACTCACATTGAAAAGTAACAGTAAACCTCCCGAGTAAGTAGCGCCGCGAGAGAGAAAAGTAAGACATCCGGATCCGGCTTATGTAGCAGGGCATAGGATTGATCCTTGGAGCATATAGTCCAGCAAACAATGTAGGGGGAGTGTGCTCCGATGCGGTTAATTTAAACAAACAAACACACAAAGCCACCAATAGGGGAAGCAAGTGTCCCGTGACTCTGATGAGGATAATGGTAAAGTGGAGTAAAACTTTGTATTTTTCTTTTTGTCCACACAAAACAAAAACAAAAAATACATTTGTGAGAAAGGTTATCTAAAATTGTATAAATTGTGTTGTATGTATTGCATTGAATGATGGGAAAGTGAAAGAAAATGGCATGTTTATCAATCTTAACTCGTTCACCACTCTGTATTGCATGGCATCTGCCATCTAGAGGATGAGCTCCGATTACATTAGTGTCCACAAAATAGTTTTTAATAGTATCAAATTTACAACTTGCAATGTTCGAACCATATCTGGACTTTTATCAAGAGAAAGTGGAACAGTTTCACGATTTACTGGTGTCAAGTTGAATTGGGACATTTTCAAGTAGAACTGGACAGCAATGTTTCAAAACAATGGTTATCCAATAAAGACTTGATCAGGTTTTTCAGTCCACTTCTACTTGAAAAGATTCCACATTATCTTGAAGGATGTCCAAACCATTGCTAATTCATCCTGTAATCCCTGTATGTTCTCTTCTTATGAAAATTCTTCATTTCCTAGATGAAGCGATGGTGAATCTGTTACAGCTCATATGCGAATCGAAGTGGATTTTCGGCATTGTCTACACCACGTCAGCGAACCATGAAGAAGAAAGGAGCACACAGGTACGATTATTTTTCATCTAGATATAAAGTGTTTATTGCTTTTACATACAAACTGCACAATTTATCTGTCTCACAATGTGACTTCCTGTAACCTAAGAGCAGCCGAATACAGTTCCATTCAACACCCACTCCGTCAGTACAGTGCGCGGATCCGTTGCGTGTCTGTACAAACGATTTAAAAATACTCGAAAAAACACACGTATTGCGAATATTGCTTCTTTAAGTCATATGGATGACAATCACCTGCTGGCGGTACTACTCAATGCTTTTCCTTACGAGTGCACAACCACAAACATAAAAACATATTACACTTTTTTTTTCATCTCTACAACTCATCGGGTTTTCTTCGTGTATGCATCACCCTGCAATGTGCTATGTGTTGAAGAAAGAAATAGTTGATCTTTCTTTTGTATCTTATTTCTTTGTTGGTTTCTCTCGGTAGAACGTTGAGTGTGAAAACGCAGCTTTATAAAGAATGAATGCACTGTACAAATTTTTCATGATTTTTTTGTAGGAACACCCTGTATTATTGTGAAAGTGATCAATTACACATTACACCTTTTCCCAAAACTATGAAAAGACACGACGCAATAGCAATACATTATTGGCAGTTTCAGCAAAGCACAGTATCGAACACCAGAGCTGAATCTCATGGTGCTACATGAAAGATATAGGCTTGTAATAACTGCAGAACCACGAGACTTCAGCGCCGGTATTGATGAGATGATGGTGTAAAACATTGCCACACGGAGAAACTCGACGACTAGAAGAAGCACAATCACATTTCACCTCAGAGCAAAGCACACGCACGAACAAACCAACGATTCCCACATAGAAAACACCTTCCAAAACGAGTAGTGACGTTATTGTTATCGCTTAATCTCGATGAACGCATATATATATATAATACAAACCGCATATCGCGCACACGTACACACACTCACACAACACACATGCTTCGTTGATTGTGCAAGCCGTCGAGCAAGAACTCAGACTGTGATGTGATTGCTACAACGGCGGCTAATTCCACACAGATCACAGTGCCAAGTTCTTGCTCGATGCAGCTCGCCATCGGCTAGAGTTTAACTCAAAAACACCAAGATGGCGTACCACCTAATATGTAACGATGATACGCCCCACCCCGCACCTAACCTCAATGGAAAAAGGCAGAAACTCACCGTCAAAATCAGAAAATCCGTAACGCTGGTGCATGTTCTCCGGCGAGGACTTGGCACTCGGCGGCTTTAACGCTGACATGGCGAAATCGTACTGGAACAGATTGGGGCTCAGTTTCGTATCCGACAGCGATGCATTCTTGTTTGTGATCTCGTCCGGCGTCACTTTGCCACCGTTGATGTGGTTGTTGTTGTTGAGATGGCTCAACACCCCACCGGACAGCATGGATGATGAGGAGGACGCCGTCGCCGAAGATGTTGCAATTCCTTCTACACCACTGCCAACGCCGCCGCCGCCACCTCCTACTCCTCCTCCTACATGGTGATTGTGATGGTGAAGATGGTGTTGATGATCGTCCCCGTCGATCGCACCGTCACCCCACACGAACACCCCGCTGTCCGCGGATATTGCGGATGGCGGCAGTATGTCGCTACTTCTACTATTACTACTATCAGGCACATGTTCGGATTTAACTCTCACGCCCGTCTTCGACGTTAGCGTCGCGGGCCCGATCATTGTCGTCGTTGTCTGACTAGCATCGTAATGCAACTCGGATTGATCAACTACCGCCGAGGGGGATGAGTCACAACCATGGTAGTAGCCGCTACCATTGGCTGCACCGGACGCGCTGCTCGTCGTAGCCAGCATGGTGCACAGGGGGGATTCGTACCGCTCGGGGTGTACTACCACCTTCTGTGGTACGCTCGTACCGGACAGATTGAACAGCGACGCCACGGCCGTCTGTATACTGTTGTCCCGACCGGATGCAACGTTTTCCGTCGGTTCGCACTTGATTGCAGTGCCTTCCTCTAACAATGCACGGTTGAGATTGCGCTGTGCCGCATATGGGGACGGTCTCGCTAAACCTTCTGCGTTTGTTATGTGCAAAAGCACAGGATGAAAGAGAAACAAACTCCATGAGCACTGTGTGTCGCCTTACCGTGTGGCGTGCACCATATATACTTACTTCTCGGGCTAGAAGTTCTATCCATTGGTTGGAAAGGCGATAGTACAGGTTCGAAGTTTTCCAGCAGTGGATCGCCGGCAACCCCGGATCGCCGGCAATCACTGCCGGACTATCGACAACACCAGCTTCCTCCGTTGGACAGATAAAAACATCGATTTCTCCTTTCTCCGACTTCAGCACAATTTCCCGTTGCATCTTCTCGTTCATCCACTGCAAAAACAAAATTCATTGTTGTTAATGAATGCTTTCCCCACAAAATTACAATCGTGCCAGCGCAGATTGGTAGCTCACCTCCAGCTTAGCCTCTGGTGGCGCCTTAATAACAACGATCGTCTGCTCGCGGAACATCTCCATCGAGCTCAGATCCTGACAGGTAAAGTAGCCATGCTTCGTGTGCGCCATCTCCTCGTTTGTGGCCGACCGCAGCTCGACGATCATCTCCTCCAGCATGTTTTCCTTCTGTTGCAGTCGGTACCGTTCGCGCTGTATTCGCGTGTTGCGGTCGATATTGCACACTGTATTGCCACACTTCCATTGAATGTTGTTTTTCGACTTCTTCTCCAGCATACCGATGCCCTCGAGCACGTTGGTGATGTCGTAGATGCGCCGCTTCTGCACCTTCAGCTTCGTCGAGGCAATGTTCAGATCGACCACCCCGTCAGGCGATTCATTTAGCAGATCGATGAACTTTTTCGTCAGCAGCCCAAGCGAAGTGTCGTACCTATTATGTGTGTGTGTGTTTTTTTTTTCATTGTACATTACAATTACAATTTAACAGAGAGATTCAGATTATTATACTAATTCGTTCAGTTCGTGCAACATCATCTACACGCCATAACGATTCGCACCTAGTTCGTTCCGAGTAGCGTTTCTTCGATGAAGAGGACGATATCGACGACGTTGGCGTGGAGCAGGTGGAGTTCGGTGTCTTCACATTGCTGCTCTTGGCAATTTTGGCCGGTGTGGGAGATATGCTCGACGACTGTGACGATCGTTTAATGGCCTGTATACAAAAAAAAAACACGAATGTAATGTTATGTTTAGGTTTATGGCTCTCCAAAATCACCACGGACAACATTAGCGTGAAACTACTTCTCTTTATTTCTTCTGATGATCGCTTACCCTGAAGAAATTGGTGATCGGTGGATCGGCCGCATTCTGCTTGTTACTAACCGGTCGTCGTGGTTGGGATGAGGGTTGCTGGATTGTTGGGCTCGGCGGATAAGACGGAATTGGCGTCTGGTTCCGTGCTGGCTGTAGTTGACGTGTCTTTCCTCCAATTGAGCGGTATCACTCGGAGATCGTTATCGAGTATGTTGTTATCGTCCGCAAGATCGTTCTCCTTCAGACTGATCAGGTCTTTCTCGATTGCCGTAATACGTTCCAGGGCCTCAGTCACCACCGGTGGAATGGTTGATGTTGAAGAAGTAGTGGTAGTGGTTGTAGTGCTTGGTGCTTCTGATGTTGTTGTAGTCGACGTCGTTGACGATGTAAGACTTTCCGAAGTGGTCACACCGGTTTGATTCTGTGATTTTGGACTAGAATCGATGTATTCCGTCAAAGTAGTTTTCTCCACTGCAAGCATTGTCGTGGATGATGGTTCCTCTTCACTGTCTGTAGTCGTTAGGATCCTTTCGGTACTGTCATTCATTATAGCTTCAGTAGCAGTTCCTACCATCTGCTCCATAGTCGAAGAAGGTTCTACATCATATGGAACTCTGGAAATCGTTGAATTCTCCCTCGAACGTTCAGTAGTGGATGTCCGGTCCATCATAGCTTCCTTCACCTGTTCCATCATGGTGGTTGGTTCTTCCATGTCCCGTTCCGTACTGGTGGCCATCTCTTCCCCACTAGCCGTGGTCTGTTCGACAATGTTCCTAGAGCTTGCAACTGACAGCAGTTCCTCAAGGGATTCCGGCGTAACCGGGACTGGGCTACGTATGGTTGTCGTGATGTAGATCGTCTCCGTTACGTGCGAGTTCAGTTGCTTCTTGTATTCGTTTCTGTCGCTTTCCTTCGACAGTGGAACCACATCCAAAAACTGTGGTTGCGTTTCGATTTCATAACCCTCATGCCGATCCAATCCCTCGTGCAATATCTTCACCAAACTTGCATTGTTCTCCGTTTCCGGTAAGAACGGCGACTCATTATGTACCGCCAGAATGGGAGCGGTTGTTTCAGCCTCAACCACGGTTTCCGTTACGGCGTACGATGCTGATGCTGGGTTTCGAGAGCTCGATGTTTCAATCGATGGCAAGAATGGGTTCGTTTCATCCTGTCGTTCTGAGTCTCGGCCGAACGCTTCAGTCGAGGTAGCAAAGCTAGTTGACGAACGCCATTGTTCAAGCGAAATTGGACTGGAAGTGGCGTACACCGTGTTCTCAGCCGTATCGTTCGAGGACAACGAACGTCCCTCGAACCCGTTCACTGGCGTGGATGCTTTCGGTGGCGAAGCAGTCGTCGGCTTTGGCGTGACAAAAAAGCTAGACGTGGACGGCATTGGAGTGTCGTCTACGATCGTTTCAGTGACGGGTGCGGGTGTATCATCTTTGCCGGACTGTTCCGTTACCGACACAACCAGTTCGTTCGGTGTTGAGCTTTCGATCGTGCTCGAGTGCTTCAGCATCGATTCCTTATCCACAAACATAAAATCGGGCAGTTGTGAATCGTCCGTCGTTGTGGATGACGATGGTGATGAGGATTGATGACCGATCGTCGTCGTGATCGTGAAACCATTGTCCGGTTCCGTGGTGGACTGAATCACTTGTCTAAGCAGTTTGTCGGATTCCGTCGATTTCTCTTCGGTATCTGCACTTGAAGCAGGTTCTGGTTCACTAGAGGGTTCAGGTTCGCTTGTAGGTTCAGGTTCACTTGATGGTTCGGGCTCACTAGTTGGTTCTGGTTCTACCGATGGTTCGGGGACACTAGTCGGTTCAGGTTCACTTGCCGGTTCCGGCTCACTTGCCGGTTCCGGTTCGCTCGTTGGTTCCGGCTCACTCGATGGTTCGGGTTCGCTCGAAGGTTCTGGTTCTGACGTAGGTTCAGGTTCACTTTTGGGTTCTGTTTCCGTGGTGGAAGCCTCAGTAGAAATAATCAGTTTGGCAGAATGATCGTTTGATGAAGCTTTTGTGTACGTGTTGGAGCTGCTTGATTCTGGTTCCGATGAAGGTTCAGGTTCACTCGTTGGTTCAGGTTCGGTCTTTGGTTCGGGTTCGGGTTCCGCTTTGCTAGCCGTTTCCGGTTCACCTACTGGTTCCGGTTCACTTGCTGGTTCTGGTTCACTTGCTGGTTCTGGTTCACTTGCAGGCTCAGGTTTTTTTGTGTGTGTGTGTGTTTCTTGCATCATCCCACTGTTTTGTTGTGTTTTGCTCTTTCTCTCTCACACTCTCTCTATCTTTGCGTCCTCCCAACCCCACTATGCTTCTTCGCGGTATGGTGTGGTAGTGTCTCCTTCCAAAAGTCACGCCACGGCCCAGTTGGTCATCCCGTGTACGGACGTCATGGCCGCGGTGTCGACTACACCGGGCACTCGGTTAATGAGCCCGCCCCCGGAACGATGGACTATAAACAGTGGACCAAAATCACGAGGTACTCCCACCCCCCAACATACTCTCTCTCTCTCTCTCAGCCATCTGAATAATCCGTCACCCAACCAACAACAACAACCATCACCATTTTAGAGCTAGACGTCGTTAGTGTCTCTCTGTACCCACTCCACACGGTCATTTCGCTACTGCTGCTACTGGTGTTGTTGCGGGCTTCAGTCCGGAAACTGTGACTGGCATTTTACGTTTCCATGCGCCTCTCTTTCCGTTGCTTTGGTTCCGTGTTGTTTTATTCTGTTCCGGTTCGGGCTTCTTCACACAAAACGCACTGTACAAAGTAAGAGCAAATGGAGGGAACTTGATGGAACAGGCTAGGCTACCCCTTTGCTTGTGTATATATCACACCATGGTACACGTATGGTTTGTTTTCTCAAAATCAAGTCCTCCGGATCGATTCGTTACGTCGATTGGGAGACGCATTCGAATGCGACAACAGGGACAAACACCACGACACAAACTTCGAGACCACCATCCCCGACAAGAACACATCGCTTCAACGGGACTGTCACTAAAACCAACCACAATAGAGCATCAGACTTTACCTAACATAGCATGATTGGTCAGCAACGGGAAGAATCTTTGGTGGCTTCCTAACACTGCATTGTACATTGACTTATACAGAATCACGTGGTTACGGTTGTCGGAATATTTTAATTCGCTAAACATTCAGGATGGTGTCAAATTATGATACAGGTTTGATGGAATCACTATACTCCTGCTCCCACACGGTCGCTTTGTTTTGGGTCAAATTGTTGTAAATATTGTTTATATGTGTATGTACAGAGAAAAACGGCCTGCTCTTGATCCATATCTAACCTTTCTGATCTAACTCTCCGTAGGGGTGAAAAACTATACGTCACCAAGGACAAGCGTGAGAAAAAGCGTAAGAACTGGCCTTTCTGGTTGCTAGGACTGGCTGTACTGCTGGCAGTGATCATTGTAGCAATCCTAGCTGGTTCCGGTGTCATCTTCAACGACAGTCCTACCCCAGTTGAGTCACGCCAGTTCGGCGATAAGGTGGCGGCAGCCGGTGTATTCGGAGGCGGAAAATCAAGACCAGGAAATGCAAGCAGTAGTAGCACCGTGCCGAATACGAGTACTAGCAGCGACTATCCAACGACACCATCACCACCAAGTTCTACCTTACCACCGGTACCACCGTCCACCGAGGAGATTACCGTGTACGTTCCGAACACACTCGAGGGACAGATCACACTGGCGAACGTCGAGTTCTTAGAAGACTATCGCAATCCGAACAGTTCCGCGTACAAAACGTTAGCGATGGAGTTGGAGGAAGAACTGAAAGACACGCTCAGTACACCGGACGCCCGTGGACCGATTTATGTGAAGATTCTAAACATGAAGTAAGTGACCCGATCGAAGTTGCTTTCGTACAAGCTAATCTTTTCTTGTTGCCCTCTGTCACACTTTCCCGTAGGCCTGGTTCCGTGGTTGTGGACTATCGTGTCAGCTGGGAGCAGAACACGATGGAACTATCCGAAGATGCAATGAAGCTCCGGTTAAACAGCTTTTTGCAGCAGAACGGAAACTATTTGTCCACCTACATCGTACCAACGAACACGATCCGTGTTGCGCGGTTGCCTGACGTTTGTGTCATGAGAAACTCTGGAAAGAAGTGAGTACGATGTTTTACCGTCGGTGGCACAATTTCATGACAAATTGCTCTTGTTTCACTTTTTGCAGCTGCGAATATGGTTGTACGTTTGATCCAAAGGTTGGAGATTTTATGTGCACCTGTCCGAAGGGAATGCTGTTGAATGATGAAGATGGACGCACTTGCTATACTCCAGTTCCTGCAATCAATGGTGGAGATGAAGTGCACGAGGACCCAAAGAGTGAACCGGAACCAGCGAGTGAACCGGAGCCTGCAAGTGAACCGGAACCTGCGAGTGAGCCGGAACCTGCGAGTGAGCCGGAACCTGCGAGTGAACCGGACCCTGCGAGTGAACCGGAACCTGCGAGTGAACCGGAACCTGCGAGTGAGCCGGAACCTGCGAGTGAACCAGAACCTGCAAGTGAGCCAGAGCCAACAAGCGAGCCTGAACCTGCAAGTGAGCCAGAGCCAGCAAGCGAGCACGAGCCAGCTAGCGAGCCAGAGCCAGCTAGCGAGCCAGAGCCAGCTAGCGAGCCAGAGCCAGCAAGTGAACCAGAACCTTCGAGTGAACCGGAACCAGCGAGTGCACCTGAACCCACTACTGAAC
>KZ064055.1:11848-25694 GCA_002091835.1 Anopheles maculatus | reverse complement strand
CACTCCCAAACCCTATTTGTCGCTTCCCTCTTGCTCGATTGTATTGATGCTCCTTCTCTGCTCTGCTCCATCCCATTCTATGTTCCCAACCGTTCCCTTCGTATCCGTCCGCCTCTAATGATTCCTAGACGCCGTACCTCGGTTGGTCGAAACGACCCGTTTTTGCGTGCACTTCGTTTGTTTAATTCCTCGTCTCATGTTTTTGATTTCCACCACTCATTACCATCGTTCCGCTCCATGTTAAGATCCTCTCTCTTTCCCCCTACTCCTTTTCCTTCCTTCTAAATTAAGCATTAATTAGTTTAAAGTAGATTGTAAGTTCGTTTGTGTAGCCAACAGGCAGACAATACGTAAATAAATAAATATCCGAACTTCATTCTCACAACATACGTGCAGGAACATCACTCCTCTGTCTGTTCTTCGGAGACGATTTTACCACATGGTTTAAATAGTGTTGTTTTAATCGTTACGAAACGGATATAAAGACTTTTTTTACGTCAATAAATACCATCGGCGCAGCTTTGTTAGAATGTATAAAACCATGTAACACGTACGGTTCACCATCACTGTTACAGTGGGTTTATTATCATGGCGCCAACAATTCATTTCCGATTGGATGCTGCCAACGGACCGCGTGTAAATTCACTCGGTACCAATGTTTTCGAACAATTACTGTTTGCTGTCTCCGGTGACTGGTGGATGGACGGTGTGCATCTTTTGCACCTTCAAACTCACTGCGAGTGACGATCGTTCATGCTGTAATATGCACTGTAAACGATTTTAGATAACAGCTATCGTGAATCGTTAGCTGTGTGTGTGTGTGTGCTGCTTTGCCTTGAATAATAAAACTCGTTAATCCATCCGCAGCCTCCAGGCCACCCTGTTGAGAGATTTCAGGAAGCTTCGTATTTACTCTTTCGTTTCTCGAGCACGCAGCATCTTCTCACGGAGCTGGACCTGAGGACGTGTGTAAAAGTGCGTGTTGTAAAATCGTTTCCAGCCAGCGGTGAGCTTACACATGTTCGTCTACGCCTAACGAAGCAAGATTGCAGGCTGATGAAGGGAAGGATGTATGTTCCACAAGGTAAACGACACGCCTGAGCGCTGGTTTGACCGGAGCTGGTGCTGTTTATTTGCTTTACGATAGTACAAACGAGGGCCCAATTGTTTCACACTAAGAAACGATATCTCACGAATGGTTGGGTTGATGTTGATGTGAGAAGGCAGTGCTGGGGATAGGACAGTGCCAGGGGAAGATGGGGCACCCACCAAGACATAGCATGATGCATGTAAATATTGACAAGGTTTAGAAATTTGACTACTAATCTCTTGCCGGCCTGTCCTGCGTCAACGTGCCGCTGTGGACGGTTGCGCTGGTGTTGGTGAGGAAGCTGGACAACTGCTGGTCATGTGGGTATAGCATTCCGTGTGTATGATTTAAGCGGTTTAGTCATGATTTTGTGTTCGGCCGGAACGAATTGTTGCGTCTAGTGTAGCGGAATGTTGCCGGATTCTTGTTTGCTTGTGAATTTGATAAGAACCTGTTTGTTTGTGTAAACTCGCTTGGTACAATTTTAGGAGTAGGTGCAAAATAATCTGATAAGCGGGTTCTGGTGGATGTGGCTCAATTTATCCACTATTAGTGACGATGCGCTTAACCGTTGCGAGAGTAACAATCATAGTGGACCGCGAGACGTGAAAGTAATAGTCCAGTTTAGCAGAGCAGTGTTTTATTTAGGGCTATTTTGTTTAGAACTCTGCGAATTTTTAAACGACCTGTTTGTGATTTCCCTTCTGGTAGTGGACCACGAGACGTGAAAGTAATAGTCCAGTTTAGCAGAGCAGTGTTTTATTTAGGGCTATTTTGTTTAGAACTCTGCGAATTTTCAAACGACCTGTTTGTGATTTCCCGAAAGGATGCTTTACTAAAAGTTATTTCCAGCCTGTGTGTGTGTGTTTTTTTTTTGTTTGTCGGTGATATACATTTTTGTTTTTCCTCTCACAAGTAGAGTCGATGTGGTGCGGTAAAGGGCGGAATCCAGGAACGGCCATTAAAAATAGATTAATATTTCCGACAGTCCAAGTAACACAATAAAACACACTATCACCGTTGGTTCAGTTTTGCACACCAGAAGGGACAAAACTAATATATTTCCGCCGGCACAGGTCTTCCCGGGGGTTCGCCCATTTCGCGATCTATCTTTCTCACCTGCTCACCAACAGCCAGTGGCACAGGTCCTAAATTTGAGTGGACGAGAAGAACCGTTCGTCCTGGTCAGCAGTACTGGTTTCGGGTTTCGTGTGTTTGTGTGTGTGAGTGAGTGAGTTTTTTCTCCTTTTCTTTCTTAACATTTGTGTCGTATTGTGTTTTTATTCGCTCCGTTGTTTTGTATTTGTACCTCGAGAAGTGTGCGCCGAAGGTGGAGAAATTGCGTAGCGGTTCGGTCACTTGCAGTCATTACTTATGCGGTTCTGATATTTAAATATTTATTACTGTTTAGCAATTTATGGTCCGTAAATAACCCTAGAAGTAGGGTGTGTAACGTGGAACCAAGCGCGTGTAATAGTACAGTGGATGCAGTTTTAACGTAGGTTATACAAGTGTTGTTGTACTCATCTTACAAAGTCCTTTCACTGTCTTCCGATTACATAGGAATACGTGTTGAAGTGTATGATACAACGTTTGCTGCGCGTTCTGTTCGGTCTTCTTTAAATGCCAAAGCTGTTTGACCCTTGGTCACATGTACTGTGGTGTGGATTGTGTTATTGTGATCAGTGTGTTACTTTGTGAAGTTCCTCGCTGAAAGATTGTGATTGTGCATGTGAAACATTGTTTACCCTAATCCGTTCAAACAACTGCTCACGCCGGTGGGAAATTGGTGGAAAGCGCCAACGACGAGTTCAGCCTCAAAGAACGGCAAACCATGGACAAGGACCAGCAAAAACAACCGTTGGTTATGTAAGTTTCCTTCTATCCTTTACCCCTCCCAACTATATGGCCTCCAACTTCCCCCCCCCCCCCCCATTTGGTGGGGTTTTTTTGTATTTGAATAGTTGTAAATAAATAAATTTTAATTAACGGTCCACTTCTAGCGGCGTACGCCGCCACACATAAAGAGTTAAAAGCGTCGTTGGAACATCGGTCCGCGCTATTGCTCGGAAGCGGAAATTTGGCTTCTAGAAAGCGCGGCTACGTCGCAAACCCTGACAGCGTTTGGGTAGGGTAGGTCAGCGAGGGCGAAGCTACGGGCCGGCGGCTTTCAATCGATTTGCACCACGCGGTTCGCAAAAGTCGCAGGTAGAGAATTTCCAGATTTGATGGTCGGGTAAAGTTTTCGGCGAACCGACGCCGCTAAAGCTTCGCCGAATGGATGAAGTTGCGAAAATTGTTTCCGTTTTGCCGCACGCTGATTCGCGCTGCAGCCAATGGTCGGCGATGGTATTGGTGATTGATTTTCATTAAAGGGAAGCTCACGGACCGCTGGGTTTTGGGGCCAGTGCCGTAGGCCGTGTGAAATCATGTAGCTAATGTGTGGTGGTGTTGGCTGGTCGAGGAATTTCTGCGACCGATTTCAAACTTAACGTTTATGTGAATTGATTTGCAAACCGCTTCAGCCCGAAATGCTTTCACTATAATGGGTTTGTAGATGATCGAGCGTACTCGGGCAGTAATGTTAGTGATGCTGCTAGTAGCTTTAGGGGATTTATTGTTTTAAATATAAATTCCTTGAAATATGCATTCTCCTGGAATGGTATTAATGCAGCAGGAAACTGGGTCCTTCATACCCCATGGCGGAAAATTTAGTTGCATCACGCGAGGTCTACGAACAGCAAATAATTACAATTACTGTTCATGGAAAGAAAAGATGAAATTTGGCTGAATTCTTTTAGTTGACTGACATCCTAGAACAATACCCAGAAATGGGACAGACATTTTTTGCACCTTCAATTGAAAATTGAATTCGCAAGCATTTGTGGCACGAGACGCGGTCGTTAAACATCCTGGAAATAACATTTTGGGCAGGACTTTCAACTGGTTTCATAGAAATTGGCTTTTGATGTATGGCAGTATGCTAAATGCGGTTGAAAAGTAATTATTATTTTTATAACATATTTAAGTGGATTTTAGAGAAAAAAAAAATACAGTATCCTCAAATCCTTAGTAATCCTCAAAAGCACGGCATTGCGCACTGGCGAAACGAATAAGACAAAACTTTAAAGTGAAGTCAAATCAATGAAGACATCCACCAAGGTTACAAGATCTAAACTGAACAGAGATGCTACCAACCTACCTGGTTCGTGTGCTATATTCGCTCCGCATGGACCCATATCAACGATAATTGATTAATCAAACATTCTTGATGGTACGGCCGACGGAGAAAGCAATCACTTTAAAAGTCAGCATCGTTTCTACGTGTGCGAACATCACTGTAAACGGGCATACAGACAAACAAAGGTACACATCCTCGCCGGTACAGCGAACGGAACGTTTGGAATCCAGACAACATTCGAACCAGCCAATCGGTCAATCACATTTTCAAACCCAGAACCAGAATGCTGCTGGTAGGGGATTGAACAAACACCTGGCAACAGCAGTCCATCGAACGGCTACGTCTGCTACGCCGTGACGGGTTTCAATTCTTGCAGCTTCAAAACTTCGAGTGCTGACGGAATTGGCTGGTTTGTCTTCCGAACGTGTTTCAACGGTTTTCGTAAATGGTTGGAAGAGAAGCAGTTCCTTCTTTGCGGCAGTTTGTATTTCCGATAGAGGTTCAGTTTCGTACATGTGCGCATTGTATTCTTAAGGCATTTCTGTGTACTCGCCGCTATTTTTACCGTATCGACAATAGTGTGACCTCCGCAAACACAAGAGCCTTTTTTGCAGTGAGTGCGTCTTTTGGATTTAAACGTTGATTAATGAATAGTGAAGTAAATTGCAGATATGGCACTGGTGCTAGTACACATATTGCCTATGATGAGGCGAAAGCGAATTAAGCACCAACCGTGCACGTTTGTCAGAAATCAATAAAACATTTGTTGTGTTCACCTGCGTACCAAGCTCGGAAGTGGAACATCATTCCGGCAATCGGAGAAACGATTGTAAGTAGCAGCAGCGAGACCTGGTGCACATGGCAAGTGGTACCATTTTCCCATGGTGTATCGGTTCCAGTCGGCAAAGACATTCGTCCAATTCCACAAGCATGGCAACGAAAACCGAATCAACAAAAACCTATCCTATCTTTCGCTGCTGGAAGCTCGAGCTGCTCCGGAACGTCCTTGGAACGAGCGTCCTGGCAAAGGCAAAGCATTAATTACTGCAAACTGCAGAACGATGGTAGTGAATCGGAGAAAATCCTTTTTTTTACCCCCTCCCCCCCCCCCCCATTTGGGTGGGATAGCGGTATTTGAATAGTTGTAAATAAATAAATTTCAATTAACGGCCCACTTCTAGCGGCGTACGCCGCCACACATAAAGAGTTAAAAGCGTCGTTGGAACATCGGTCCGCGCTATTGCTCGGAAGCGGAAATTTGGCTTCTAGAAAGCGCGGCTACGTCGCAAACCCTGACAGCGTTTGGGTAGGGTAGGTCAGCGAGGGCGAAGCTACGGGCCGGCGGCTTTCAATCGATTTGCACCACGCGGTTCGCAAAAGTCGCAGGTAGAGAATTTCCAGATTTGATGGTCGGGTAAAGTTTTCGGCGAACCGACGCCGCTAAAGCTTCGCCGAATGGATGAAGTTGCGAAAATTGTTTCCGTTTTGCCGCACGCTGATTCGCGCTGCAGCCAATGGTCGGTGATGGTATTGGTGATTGATTTTCATTAAAGGGAAGCTCACGGACCGCTGGGTTTTGGGGCCAGTGCCGTAGGCCGTGTGAAATCATGTAGCTAATGTGTGGTGGTGTTGGCTGGTCGAGGAATTTCTGCGACCGATTTCAAACTTAACGTTTATGTGAATTGATTTGCAAACCGCTTCAGCCCGAAATGCTTTCGCTATAATGGGTTTGTAGATGATCGAGCGTACTCGTCGCGGGCAGTAATGTTAGTGATGCTGCTAGTAGCTTTAGGGGATTTATTGTTTTAAATATAAATTCCTTGAAATATGCATTCTCCTGGAATGGTATTAATGCAGCAGAAAACTGGATCATTCTTACCCCATGGCGGAAAATTTAGTTGCATCACGCGAGGTCTACGAACAGCAAATAATTACAATTACTGTTCGTGGAAATAAAAGATGAAATTTGGCAGAATTCTTTTAGTTGACTGACATCCTAGAACAATACCCAGAAATGGGACAGACATTTTTTGCACCTTCACTTGAAAATTGAATTCGCAAGCATTTGTGGCACGAGACGCGGTCGGTAAACATCCTGGAAATAACATTTTGGGCAGGACTTTCAACTGGTTTCATAGAAATTGGCTTTTGATGTATGGCAGTATGCTAAATGCGGTTGAAAAGTAATTATTATTTTTATAGCATATTTAAGTGGATTTTAGAGAAAAAAAAAATACAGTATCCTCAAATCCTTAGTAATCCTCAAAAGCACGGCATTGCGCACTGGCGAAACGAATAAGACAAAATTTTAAAGTGAAGTCAAATCAATGAAGACATCCACCAAGGTTACAAGATCTAAACTGAACAGAGATGCTACCAACCTACCTGGTCCGTGTGCTATATTCGCTCCGCATGGACCCATATCAACGATAATTGATTAATCAAACATTCTTGATGGTACGGCCGACGGAGAAAGCAATCACTTTAAAAGTCAGCATCGTTTCTACGTGTGCGAACATCACTGTAAACGGGCATACAGACAAACAAAGGTACACACCCTCGCCGGTACAGCGAACGGAACGTTTGGAATCCAGACAACATTCGAACCAGCCAATCGGTCAATCACATTTTCAAACCCAGAACTCATTTTAGTCGTTCACATTCGATGTATCGATAGAGCGAACGTACGTTGTGCAAGGTTCCGTTTCTGGCTGTGCTTCTTCCCTGAACGGGCCACATTTTCGAAGTTCTGCGGTCGGTACCGTAGCGACCCAACAAGCAACAAATTGTACTTACACTTACTTCGATGGAACTAATTCCGAAGCGAGTTCCCTTTTGACTCGAAGCAAAATCAACTTTGCTGCATCTGGGGCGCTCTGGGCTGTTGAGGGCTTGCCTCAGCAGCTCAGGCTACCCTCTTATACCCGTGCTCGAAACTCCTAAAGTAATGTAATGAGTAAATGAAAATGAAACTTTCCATCCTTTTCTTCGCTCGGGTTTCGCTTTCTTCCCGGCCGACGGTACACACTTGGGAACAAAAGGAAACGGTACGCGAAACCGGAAGGGATGGACGCGCGAACGGCGCAAAATGCCAACCGAAATGCAACGGATCTCTCAGCTTCCGGTTTCGTTTATCCAACGTTTTACCGCTGTGGACGGTCGGTTTTCGGTTTTTCGGTCGAACTGTCAGCGTGTCTCGCACCGTTCCGAAGCGCACTGGGTCAGAGGAGAATCCTTTTTAGCGACGTCAAGGATCTGATATCACAGATACGCGGCACCAGCAGCAGCCCGAGCAGATTGCCGTAGCGAAAGCCGAACCGTGCAAAGTTTTCAAAGTTATTTTTAATTTAGGACAAACGCAGCACGGAACATGACAGCGCGCTTGGGTATGGCAGGTTGTCGTATTTTTTTTGTTTGCTGTTTTTGCTTCCATTTGGTTTGTTTTGTTTCTGACCGACCTGCTGGGGAAGCTGCTTTGCGCGAAAACTCTCGCGGGATCGAGGACGGATTAAAAGTTTCGCGAACGCTAGCTCTGGCTAACGACGCTTTGCTGGTTGTTACTAGTTCGAGGACTTGTTTTTTTTTCGGTTTGACAAGACCCTCCGAAACACTGTATGGTCCCGGTGGTCAACGGGTTATCGCGTGAATTTTGGTACCTCGTGAAAGACTGTAGGCGAGCACAGTTCGATCTGGCCTGGAACTACGGTACCGTGGCCATGTGACGACCATGCCGACCGGAAAGTTGTTGACTAATGGTGGACTGCCCCGGTGGGTGGAAGTGTTTGTTCTAGCAAAGTTTTCGGAATTCTTTCGACACAAGGATCAGACGACCTCAGGCCGAGATTATGGTTGTGCTTCAGAGAAATTCAGGGAAAGTGTGTACCAAGATGAAGATAACGATGAGAGTTCTCTCAGTTTGTGGGAAAATGGTGATCGTCATCATTATAGGACGGTTATCGAAAACAATTAGATACGGAATGGAACTGTACAAGCATCACATAATTAATAAAAAGGAGCATAAGTCAACGGGTAGTTCTTTAACACTCAATTTACGTCTGTGATTCATCTTAAACTACGTTATTATAAGGTTTTTGAGATCCAATAGTACTGTTTGATCTATTTCTAGATTGTGTTTAAAATAAAGAGTGACAATTGTTGGTAGACCTGAACAGTTTTTTGTACTTTGCGCCACTGTTGCTATACAGATATGTATGGAAAGAATTCGCTTCATTTAGAAAATGCATCAGAGTCAAGATGTACCTGTAAAGTAGTTCGTCGAGGGACAAAACCCCTTACTGCATGAAATTGTTCCATTACATTTTGAAATGTTTCCAGTGAGAGAGGAGACGATTGGAGTCTACTACCTCAAAGTCTCTGTAAACTAACCAGTCAACTAAACACTTAGACTAGAGTCTATAAAGTCTGTATGAATTCTACACGTAATTGTACATGCTCTGATATCCAAAAAGCTTATACAACAAAGTGAATTACAACGATTTAAATAAATTTGTTTTTTTGTTATAAAAATGCTAAACAATCAATTAAATTCCTTGGTATATAGAATACCCCAAACATGCATATTTTACCATAATGCAAACACTTAACTATTTGGAGGAATTCCTCAAAATTCCCGCAATTAATAGTAAATGTAATGATCCATGTTAAAAGAAACTGTAATGAAATGAGACGTGTACTTCATACCGCAATAAATTCCTCAGCAGTTTTTATTTGAACTCGAGCCGTCCAATGGCTGAGTGGCATTGAAAACAATGTAAATGTAAACTATTTGTTTGCAGTAACAAATCGAACCATTCTTCATTGCGCTGTTAACATGCTTCTCACGTCACCATCGCTTGCTGGGACACCATCATTGTTGTCTGGTGGTTGGCAGGACGCATCCCAGACAGCACAACCGATTTTCAACGAACTTGCGTGAGCTTGGCCCATCTGTTCCTGATTCTTTGCACCCATCAGATACTGATGCGCTGTTAGGTATGGGTCGGGGTAATCTGCTTTAGTCCACGGTTTACACTGCGTTACAACAAATTGATTACATTTTCATAAATTTGCTTACCAAGCAAACTGTCTGTGACCAGCCACTCAAGCTCCTGCATCATTAAGAAGGCTTCCATTTCGTTCGGTCAGATGTCTTTTTCTTGAAGATTGTTCATTCGGACGCTGCTCGCTAGTATCGAGGGATCATTTCACCATAAACCTAGCTGCTAGTGGCTAAACATTTGAAGAATAGTTTGATCGGGTTTGGTTTCGTTTTATTCCGCTTCCACTTATTTTCCCAATAACTGCTCCAAGACTTAGTTTTGCTTCGTTGTCAACATGTTACCGACGGTGAATCTTTCGATCCCGAGAGAACCATCTTTACCTTCCCATCATACTAAAAGGTTTATAGTTTTTGAAGAGGTTTCGCTGTCCTCTATTTGCATCCCCGATGCGTCGACACGGTGTGAATCTTTTGGTCGGCCCGTACCACGAATTCCAGTTACGTTCCACGCGACCATTCGACACGTGACGCTTCAATGCGTTTCGGTGTGAAACCTAGCGAAAAGGGACAACGTATGGGTTACTATTTTACGAGATTACGTAAACATTAGCATAAAACGTGAGCATCTGCAAATGTTTCTATTCATCTGTAAGTGTGCTGGGCTGGCACTACGGTGATGTGCAGAAAATTTGTCGATTTGTTAAATGAACACCGGGCAGGTGTCGTCCGAATACTGCCATAAGTGAGACTATTCTCGGTGATCATTATTTAAACTTGTTCTATTAACTTGTACGGATATTAAAAGTTAGTATTAGAGAGTAACTTTATACTTCATTGTACCTTTCCAGATGAATGTTTTAAAAGTATAGCAATTTCAAAAGTTTACCTTCAAAACTTTGTCCCACAAATTGCATATGCTAACGCTAAGAAGATCAGTGTGTCTTGCTTACCATTTGACAATCAACCAACACCAGTCGGTTTTCTGAAGTAAGTTGAACGACGTGCGACGTGGAGCTAGATGTGTTGAACCGAAAAGGCTGGCTTGTGTGTTTTTTTTTTGTTGGTGCTTCTTCCTTCATTTCTGTTCATATAGTGCAGCCCGGCAAGGTACTCGTACCAGATCAGGCAGGAGAAAACCCTTTTCCAAGGCGAATCATTTGAAAGCCATTTCCAAACGGCTCCCTAGAGGGCTCGTTGATGTTTTACATTCACACTGATTATGGAGGGTTCGGTATTTTACCCAGCCATATTGCTTCGGGTCCTGCTGATTATGGGCGGCAGGAACTTGCCGCAGCCCGGATCCCGGCTACCCTTTCGAGGGCTGTAATTTGTTAGCGCACTCGACACTTGAATGGAGCGCTCGCACTGCGTTTGGGCATATCATTACACTGATGGGATTGACTCATAACCTCATTACGGGAGCATTAGATTTCATCTAACGCTGGAGTATCTATGCGCAAAGGGAAGAAAGAAAATTAAGAAGAGAAGTGGGCAGCAGCTATTCAGAACTTATCGTTTTCGGTAGCGATATGTGATGGCTTGTGCCAGAGTGCGTGTTAGGGTGATATGAATCCATGAAGTTGTTCCAATAGTGAGCTTTGTGTGAAAGAAATTCAAAACTACGTACAAATGATTCTGAATGTGGCTAAATTTATTCAAAATCGAATATATTTAATTGCAAGTGGCTGTTTCTCAAATAAACGAATTAATAAATAAAACAATCTCACAAAATAATCTTTGGTTCTTTATCACCGTCGTTGTGATTTGTTTGAATTTTACTTGCAAAACTTGAGGAACTCTTGATGGCAATGCAAATAAAAAGTATTCGGTAAGTCCTTATGGCTTACCGAACATTCTTTTGCTGCTTAGGAGAGTTGAAAATTTCTGTTAGGAATATCTTTTTTACGGCGACCCGGTGGTATATACGACAACGAAGCCTGTCTTCACACGCCAGGACCGGGGTTCGAATCCCGGTGGACCTCGCCTCCCCGTACGCAGGACTGACTATCCAGCTACGGGTAAAACTAAGTCACGAAAGCTATCAATAGCAGACCAAGACCTCACGAGGTTGTAGAGCCAAGGAAGAAGAAGAAGATCTTTTTTACAAACCCTGTCAGACGATCACGTTGAGTGAATATTCATAGGCTAGAAATAGACGTGTTGAACATGGGATTTTCTACAACATTACTCATTTTGTCATCCTTCCTTCACCGGA
This sequence comes from Anopheles maculatus, assembly GCA_002091835.1. Taxonomy (NCBI): domain Eukaryota; kingdom Metazoa; phylum Arthropoda; class Insecta; order Diptera; family Culicidae; genus Anopheles; species Anopheles maculatus. The sequence goes on along the minus strand of KZ064055.1, from coordinate 14,209 downwards.
CGTATGTTCTGACAGCTGGACCCGAGTCATGGTGGTCCTTGGATTTCTTCCTCAATCTATGGTACATTTTACAGTCTTTCAACCATTATTTGGTGAAAAATGCTGTATTCCATTCTTATGGAGATATCCAAGAAAGAGAATGTTGCATTAGTTAAGTTGACTGTAGTCTGTAAGCTACATAGTGGTCAAAACGAGCCTCGCAAACTTCATTATTGACGGTCAGAGAAAGGCAAAGCTTCAAACGTATTTCTCCGATTATTCAGGCGATGGCTGCTCTAAACAAACAGATTACACAACTAAATCTTGTCTCTACATAACATACATTGATAAACAAACCCCTTCTTCTTCTTCGTTGGCACTACAAACTCGGGAGGTCTTGGCCTGCTCTTTACATCTTTCTATGACTTGGTGGTTTTACCCGAAGCTGGATAGTCAGTCCTGCGTACGTACGGGGAGGTGGTCCGGATGCGATTCGAAGTCCGATCCTGCCGTGTGGAGATCAGCGCCGCTACCGTCTCGGCCACCGGACATCCCCAGATATTCCCCACAACAACAAACCCTAGAAAATTAAATTACCGAGAATGGCTATGATGTTAGGCTCTTGGTTCTGAGAATTTATCCAACCGCTGCTTTTGTAACAGTATAATAGCGGTCGCCAGATGGAAGACATGTACCAGTGACATTGTTTGTGATATTTGCAATAACTGTATTGAGGTACTGAAGTTCGGTTTTAATTAACACAACACTTTATTGATCACCTGTACTGTTGAGCACGAATGTGACTGTTGAGATGTTGTTGAGTAACGATGGTCCAGCAACACTTGCTGTCCGAACGAGACTGACTTGTTGGACGATGGTTCTTTAATTTATAACCTTTTTCAGGGACTGATCGTGAGAATAACTTAAAGGAAATTTCCATTCGTGTACCTGATCCTTTTGTTTATCTTAATTCTGATTGGTCCAAACTATGGAAAATTCCTATTGCTATTCGATATAATTGTTTTCCCTAATTCTGATTGGTTGTTGAAGATGGCTCGTGTAAGGTTTTAACTTTCTATCTAGACATTCCTTTGGATTGATGGATATTAAGTTTGTGCGTGAATAATCATGATTCGACCATCATTGCACTTGCTTCCTGGATTCTGACCTTGAGCAATAAACGTGTCTTAACTCTTCTGTGGACCTCAAATAGAACGTGTTAACTAAACGTGACTTGTTCGGTGTGTGTTTATGATTTCGCAACATGACGTATTGTTTTATGTATGACTTGTGTGCAAATTAATGATTCAGTTCTAAATGTTCTTACTTGCGTTAATGCATGTTCTAAATGTTCTAATAGCTTGTATGCAATATTTAATGCTTTCATGCAAAGCTCCAAAGTAATTCAATGCAATTTCGTTTGCTATGCTACACTTTAATATTTTCCTGCAATTATTATACAATTAGTATTATGGTATTTGACAATACGGCACCATGCCGTAATAATGGATAAATAAATAAATAAATAAATAGTATTATGGTACTACAAACAAAATTTTTTAAAATGAGAACTAACATTGCATTTTTAAAGTATTCCAATAATTGATTCATAGCATTAAATGTAGTTGAAATTACCGTTGCTTAAAAGAAGTACGCCGAACGATGGTATAATACAAAACAAATTGAATTCAACAGGATTGACAGCTGGACAGCTTCTCAATTCGCGTGTACGCCGGTTGTACGCAAAAGTGTCATTCGTGGCATAATGTTCCAGCGTGATAAGTCGAACGTCCCACTCCACAGATAGCGGAAAATCGTGGCACATTAAGCGGGTACCACCCGCTCATCGGTTGCATCGGGTGTGATTGCGTATTGCCAGTTCATCAAAATTCAAACGATTGTTGAATTTGGTAATTGGATTTATTTGATTTCTTTTCCAAGTTTTTGCCAATGCACCGGTGCTCATTAATGTTTTAAAATGATTTATGAGTCACCATCATGGCTCGCTGCTCGAGGCGTACTGAGCTGGCGTGTATGTGGGTGCCGGACGAATGAATGTACGAAATTAAAACTGGAAATGTCCGTTGTCATCAGCATCGGTGGATGGAATAATCAAAAGTAGAAAATAAAAATGTCTATCGTGCACGCTCGGTGCTGCTCCGGTACCTCCGGCAATTCCCGCTTACCGTTCCAGCTGCATGGAGTCGCCAGAGTGTACTGGAATACCATTAGCAGTGGCACCATTTTTACATTCATTCATTTATTACCACAGCTGTGGCCGTTTGTGCGGATCCGCTGCCAAAGTCATTTCATTAAAAAGAAACGTCTCGATCGTGCATCGGCCAGGCGCAGCAGCAGCAGACCCCGGTGCAAAGGATTTTT
>KZ064055.1:0-10709 GCA_002091835.1 Anopheles maculatus | reverse complement strand
GCTGTGAGCTGCCAAACGAGCTCAACATCAGAAAGATTGACTGTAAGAAGTGGACCGTTGTTAACCTACCGCCGGGTTCGGTATTAGCTTTTGTGTTCGTGTGCTTGATATCTGGCCGTAGTTATGCTACTTACGATTGTTTCATTCTTTACAAAACATGCGCTTGTGCCGTTTTGTTGATGCAATGCGGGATTCGAAAGTCTTGGTGGAAAAATGGCGTGAAACTTCCGTTTGGAAGCAAAACAAAAATGAGACAAAAAAAAACCGAATGAAAACAAGATTTTACTGATAGCTTTTTACAGATATGGTTTGCGAGTGTGGGAAAACATTTCTCGATGGAAATTTCTAGCACATTCTAGACATAGCTTTGTGCGAATGAACAAAGCGAAAAAGGCGATGAACTGTTTTTTGTTCATCTCGCCTTTAGAGACTTGAATCACGAATGAATCGCAAACTGACGAAAGCAATGAGTTTGGTTTGTGCAGGTGGACTGCTAAAATGTGACCTTTCATTCGGTGGATGGAATGCTGGTAGTAAATGGCGTCTAAATGTATTTCATTCTTAAACGCTCGGTAATTGAATTTTCATCGCCCCGTACCAATCCCGCTCTCCCGCTCTCTCGCATTTTCTTCTGAACGTAATGGCCGGTTTTGTCGGTATTTGCCTTCGGAATGATTTTGCAGCGTCTGTGCGTCGAGGGCTATTGTTTCTTGATCTGTTTTTTTGTGTGCTTCCATTTTCTTTTCTATGGTTTGGCTTGGCGTAGGGCAACAATACCCCCGACAAAGTGTGAATGAAAGGAGGATTCTGTGTTCCGTAAGCTATCGAGCGGACAGTTATTGTTAGCAGTCGAAGCAGCGTTAAGAGGATGTGGCGTTGATGGGTGATGTCACGAGGAAACGTGATGGACAATGATGAGCAAACAGGCACCATCGTTCAAGGTTTATCATTGCTTAATATTATTATTATTCCTTTCTTTTGCCGTACGGCAGTGCTTGTTGTGCATTAGGCTCGTCCACCACAACACAGCACAGGATCCGGAGTTGCCGGAGTGGCCGATTAATGGGCAAAATTGGTTTTACCTCGAATCGAGCACTACAAACTCTCGCAAAGCAAAACTGGAGTCCAGCTGACGCCGGTTGCAAATATTTACAAAGCACACTGTTTGTCAGTCTCAGACCAGTACGCCCCGAGATGCTTTTTCGATTTAGTCAAGCGTCCGGACTTGTCGGACGGAGTTTTCCACATCACAATATCGGACCGCACCACAGGCCACATTATGATGCATGAGTGGTTTATTAGTTCTCCGGGGCCTATGCTAAGCTATGATTAATCTTTCACGCTGACTTGCCCAATCATTGCTCATCCTCGTGGCTCACAGTGGCCAAGAGATCACTTGCTGGTGACGGAGATCTTGAGCCGATGGTTTGTAAGCACATAATCCATGCATAATCTTTTGCAACGGTTAGACACTACTAGCTTTCGCTAAGTTGCACCTAGCGTGCAAACAGATTGCTCTGAAGGGGCAGATGCTGCAATCGATGGGTCGTTGCAGAGTATTAGTGGCAATGAATACACTAGTCCTGACGTACGGAAGGTATTGGCTGTGATTTGAGCAAAAGCTGTGAGCTGCCAAACGAGCTCAACATCAGAAAGATTGACTGTAAGAAGTGGACCGTTGTTAACCTACCGCCGGGTTCGGTATTAGCTTTTGTGTTCGTGTGCTTGATATCTGGCCGTAGTTATGCTACTTACGATTGTTTCATTCTTTACAAAACATGCGCTTGTGCCGTTTTGTTGATGCAATGCGGGATTCGAAAGTCTTGGTGGAAAAATGGCGTGAAACTTCCTCACGAAACACAGGAGGGCAAAACACTTTCCGCCAGCTAAACTTTTGCTGACTCGACAACAATAGTGTTAATTTGCTTCTGGTTATCTTTGTGCTGCTGTTTTTTTTGGTCAGGGCATTCGAGAAAAAAAGTGCAGCAGAGCAAAAGTTGCTACCCGCGCTAGACAGGATGCATTTTTTTTTGTTGTTGACGGGCTTTTTCTTGTTGGCGCATTCTATCGAAACGAAACGAGCTATCCGAAAATCGTTGCTTACCACTCGTCAAATCCTTTTCCGGCTAAGCAAGGCTGACGGGTACGATAGATGGCAATGACGACGACGCTTTCCTTCAAACCAGTGTTGTTGAATTGTACAGACCGAAAATAAAAAAAAATGAATATTTGCCTTAAGAAGAGATTTCGAACGACATCACGTTTGGGTGCAACCCGGGGCAAAAAAAGTGTATATCCAAATGAAAACCGGTTTAGTGGGAGACACGAAAAAAAAAACGGAGAACGAAACTAGATCGGAAAAAAAAAGAATCAGTGTTCGGAAAATCGCTGCCGTAAGACGATCGGAAAAGTATTTTTCCATCACAGAGCGTGACATGAAGCAAAAGTTGGGTAGCGCGGAAGTTGAGAAAATCACAGCAACGACAAAACGGTTCGGGTGGACAGCAGGCAGACAGTAGTACACCCTGAAACAAGCAGGCGTGAGCACAAGGGCAAAATGGTGCAAGTGCAGGAAAATGCAGGAACCGATCGAGAGACTCTGTGATTGAAGTTTTGGATTGCGGTTAAATGTGCACTTTTGTGTGGTGAAAGAATGGAATTTTTGTGTCTAGTGCTGGAGGAGGAGGGATAGTGCAGGGTTTCGCCCGGATTCTCCACAGCACATGCTTGGGAGAAAATTAAATTTCAAATCATTGGGTTTTTTTTTGTGTGTGCGTTTGCCTTAGTTTTATACAATGGTTTAGTTTTAATTATGGGTAGAGAGTGAAGTAGTTTTTTTAATCCAACAATGATAAAATTTTATAGCTAGCTATTATACTCTTTAGTGAAATTGAAAATTAAGACTGGTTGTTTTTATTGTTTTCATTAACTTACTTATTGATTTTTTTGTTAAGTAGTATTTTTCTAAATTATCTTGGCCTATTCCAACAATTCTTAATACCGCTCACGCTCAGGAACTGTCGCGTACCAGTCCAATGTCCCGGCCGTTCGGGCGGACGCATGAACGGACGCATTTGGACGACAAAAAAACAACTTTTCGGACTGGGTCGTCTGGTGCCATTCTCATGAAATGACCATCTTATTGGATAATGGCGAGCCTAATGCGCTTCACGATGGTCAAGTCACCGTACAGCTTGTCGTTGTTGTAGCGTTGTTGTGATCAGAAATTATTCTGAGCATTTTTCTCTCGGAAGCATCTTAGAGGCTTCTATCAGTTTTGTACAAAGTGCATATCAGAGGCATATGTGAGTACTGGAACTATAAAGGTTCGATACATAGGTGCTAAAAAGTTCGTGACAAATATTTTGAGTGGAGAAGTGGAATGGAATACGCTGATGGTTATTATAATTTTTAAAAGTCTGGTAAACTTGACTGGGATTGCTTAAGAGCTCATTACGTCGTATAGTTTTTCCTTGGTTATGTTGTCATATGCGGTTTTCAAATCGACGAAAAGATAGAAGGAATGTAGTTACTGCTTCGTCATCTTCTCCAAGATTTTACGCATGGCGAAGATCTGGTCAGTACTTGATTATCCTTTTTGGAATTATCTCTGATAAGTAGCAACTATCTTTTTATCGAATGGGACAAGTGAATCTACCATTCGTGATGATATCTAGCTAGTAAAATTATTTGTCGAACCTTCTTGCTCAAACATACTATTATATAAAATGAACAAAGGGGTAAGAACTTAAACCAGCCTTTATTAATAGGTTTTTACAATTTGAAGCTGTTGTTTGGTCTAAGTTAGTTAAATCTCCAATGTATTTTTTTATGTTTATTACGTAAATCTAACGTTCAATGTGAAGTAATCCACTATAATCTAAAATGATCAACTGAGTTTGCTGCTTTTTGACAAGTTTTTTTGCTTTTTCTATTGGAAAATTGGTGGAATGTTTGGCAGATGTCACAAAAAAACAAAATACAGTTCCAATTTTTAAGTTATTTTACAATCCATGATGAGATTACAAAGAATATCACGTTCATAAACTACCCATCCACGCGCACTAAAGATCCGCATTCTACTAATGACTTTTCATCGAAATGTAATAGCGCCAACATTGGTAATCGTAACGATATGCATACTTGAGTAGTTCAACTTTGATTTATAAGCCGTAGTAATTCACCTTGTCAAACACATGCACGTACATCTAATTGCTCACCCATCATTGCACAACGGTTTGCCCGTGTACACCACTTATCTCGGCTGTTCCCTCGTTTCAGCGCATTGTCACAAGCCACGGCAGGAAGGGATCGATAAGATAGCACGGAAGAAGCTCATGCTGGCGAGTGTGCTTTGCGTCATTTTTATGATTGCTGAGATAATAGGTAGGTAGGAACCGGCTAATGTGGTTCGTTTTAAAGGACTTTCCCTCTGTTGCTGTTTGCTCTGGGAAGGCTACCATCGTTGCCCACGACACAATCGTCGTCGTCGTCGTCGGGAGTCTTTTACTGGAAGAACGAACGTAACTTGCGGAGAGAAGCGTGCAACAGCTCGGACCAGCCAAGCCAAGCAGCCAAATCGACACAGACGACGATGGTTTGTGTTCGACGGAAATGCTTTATTGTTTCCACTTGTTGGACGCAATTTCTGGCTTGCTCGGCAAAGGCGGTTCCGTTCTCCCGGTCGGGGTCGAGCTCGAGACGCAAAGTAGGGGCTGGTTCAAATGCACCTCTTCTTGCTCGGCCCTGATTAACAGCAATCTGGCAAACTTCCCCCGGCCGCCTCGATGGCATCCCTACGGATTGCAACTCATTCGTTTCCATTTTCAGGTGGTATTTACTCGAACAGTCTCGCTATCGCGACAGATGCAGCCCATCTTATGGCGGACTTGGCCAGCTTTATGATATCCCTACTTGCCCTGTGGATAGCGGCGAGACCCTCGACGAAGCGGTAGGTAGCGGTAGGGATGGTTCGGGGAAAGCAAAAATACGTCAGACCGTGCAGTGTGTAACAGAAAAAAAAGCCCCTAAGTGGTGGCTCTTGTATCAACCGGACAACGTAACCGGCACGGTCCAGCGGTTTAAGGACACCCCGTCCAGAGAAAGGAAAAATAATGTCGGCGATGAGGAAAAACTTTTAATAACTTTCCATCCGCTGCCACCTTCCCCGCTGGGTGGTGTGCGTTGGTGGGATCGTTGTTGACGATGCGGACGGTTCCGTCCGGATCAAAGTGAATAGGTTGAACATTATCCACGGATCCACCATGCAGCAGCAAGGCAGGTTTGGGGCATGATCTTGGGCAAGTGATAGATTTTTTGCATGGTTGATTTTGCCTTAGTGACCGAAACTCGTTGTAATATAATTAGGGTGAAGCAGTCTTCCCTTGGCCTTTTAGCAAAGGGTGTAATAGTGACGATAAGGATCGTGAAGGTTGTGTATTTCGAGGCGAGCGAGTTTTGCCTATCGGTAAGCAGCCACAGCGGGTTCAGTATCGGTAAGCAGCTTCCAGCGAATGCAACCAGCGAGAAGTTTGTACATTTTCCGCACATCAAAGAGCGCACAGCCGGCCAAGGAGAGATGCATTTAACCCGTGCGGCAAGATAAAGGGCCAGACGGACGCTCGACGGTCCTGAAAAGTTTATTGTCTATATAGAGGAAAACTTTGAAATTGAAATATGTTTTCGACCGAACTTAAACTCTATTGCTCGGTTTTATGAGAGTTCAGAGTCTGAATCAGTTCATGAAACTGAGTTCAGCTTTACTGAGTGATTTTGGCGCTGAACGGGTTGGGCCGAGTTTAAGTGAAATTTTAAGCAACCAGTGTGTAGTTCCAAGGGTGTGAAACATATTTTCTTCTCTTTCCTGTTTTAGGCTCTCGTTCGGCTGGTACCGAGCGGAAGTTATTGGCGCGTTGGTGTCGGTTTTAATGATATGGGTGGTGACGGCAATCTTGTTTTACCTGGCAGTTCTGCGTACGATCAACAGAGACTTCGAGTTGGACGGTGAAGTAATGTTGATAACATCTGGTCTAGGAATATTGGTGAATGTGATGTAAGTATACTTGTCGTCTAGACACTTTTAATGGTAGTATAAACTTTGTCTTGTTTTTAACAATAACCATCTGTAATATTGACAGTGAGAAGCGTGCAAGTGCTCCAAAAACTATAATTAGATAAAAAAGGTCCTGATACTTGAAATATTTAAGTTGTAATTCATTTAAAACCATTTTTTATCACGTTTTTACCTTTTTGATGTTGATTTTCCTATGTACAATTTTCACCATCAAACAATTGAATATCTCATATATCTCCTGTACTGACATAACAATGTTCCGTGATTGATAATTAACTTGACTGTACGATATAACTCATAATCCGTCGCAAATCCGTGACAATCCTCTCGGGGTTTCTCAGGGTATCGTATATCAATTTGCTGGTACTTATCACATTAAATCATTGGCGCTATCAGTAGCAAATACTTCGGTACATCATTGCGTTCGATTTTATTTCCTTCCCGTTCGTTAGCAGCAGAGTTGTGCTATTGTGCCTTACTCTACGGTATGAATTGTATCACCATTGCGACCGTAATGCAACAAAGTACTTCGCACTGGTGATACATTTCCTTGCAAACCCGGGCGGAATGGGTGAGCAAGTTCACAGCAAAGAAGACAAGACCCGCGTAATCCCATGTTGCGTCAGTGTCATTTGATTGTGGCAGATAATCCTTCATTCGTAGAATTAATGGGTGGTATTATCCGCCATCTTAATCCAGCGCATTGGCGTTCTTTGGCGTCGCCAGTACAATCTGCCCGCGAGAAGCACTGCAAGTGGTTTCTCGTTGCAAAGAAAGACATTAGAAATAGTTTCGAGCAGGACCATCTCTATCCCGAGCGCACTAAAGCGCTTGAGTTCGTGTTGCGCCTGAGGCGCAATAGCGTGCTAGCGTTGGCACTGGAAGCAGCGGAATTTATTGGTTACCGACCGGTTTTTACACCGATTTTGCTGAATCACTTTCCTGGACTTGGGCTATCTTATTCCGGCTGGGAGCGGGAGTTTTTCTTCCAGCCAGTTAAGCTGCTTTCAAAAGGTATCCATAATTCGTTACCAACGGTCACCGAAGCCTGCCAGATAATTGAATTGGGGCGCTCTAGAGCGATTGAAACCCTCGCCGGAATTGAAATAGGTGCACATGGATCTGATCCGGCCGAGAAAAGAGTAATTCCAACCGTTGGTATTCCTTAGCCGCCGAGGTGAGTTATTGATTTCGTTTGGACGTTTGCTTGCACATTGAAACAGCTACCGGGGGCTTCAACAAGAAAATCCACACCTTGACAAGCGGCATGGGAGTCATTAACTGGGAACTATCATGTGAGCTTCTTAATGAGCTAAGCGGCATCGGTGCAATGGCGTGCTGCATGCGAATCGTCGGTTTGGCACTGGATGCTATAATCACAACGCGAAGACGATCTCCACTTTTAAGATAAACCTTGCTTTCTGCAGTTGTTTGCCATATTTCTACATCTAAATCCTTTGTGACGTAGCCGCAGTCGCCTTGTTGGGGATCGTCTTGAATAAAGTCTTCTCCTTTTTGATACGGGGCATGCATACTGCAGCGTAGCGATCGTATTTCCCACTCGGCGCACGTGTTCCAGTGTGGTTTGCTTTGGACTTAATTCTTCGTAACGAGTTTCCAAGTTTTACTAGGCGAACGATTTGATGACGTTGATGAGATTTCTTGTTCGTTTGTTTTTTCTTTTCTTCGTTGCAGTATGGGCGCTACACTGCATAACCACGGTCACAGCCATGCCGGCGGTGGTGGGGGACATCACGAGGAGGAAAACATCAACGTTCGGGCAGCCTTCATCCATGTGCTGAGTGATTTCGTGCAGAGCCTGGGCGTATTTATAGCAGCGTTGGTGATTTATTTCAAGCCCAGCTGGAACATCATTGATCCGATATGTACGTTCGTGTTTTCGATCCTGGTGCTCGGTACGACGATAGCCATCATGCGAGATGCAATTGTGGTAAGTGTAAAATAATCGTAAAAAATGAAAACACATTTATTTATATTTAGCATTTGAAATGGGTCATCGTTAGCGATTCCTTCCATCGATGCTTAGTTTTCATCAATGACCAGGCGCCTCCACCAGACGCAATTGCTACGGGCGCCTCCATTGTATTAGGAATGCATACATTTACTCGGTTGATGGTTTGGATGATGATTCTAATTTTAAATATTCGAAATTCACTGAATATTCGTTTTTGGATTTCACAAATGATTAGATTTTAGATTTTGTTTAAGGCGCATTGATTTTGGTAATTGGTTTAGAGCTTGGAATTTAAAAAATAGTCAAAAGACCATCAGGATTTCCGATGAGAAGCACTTAAAACCCTTGATAATTGTTCTCAGAAGCATTTAAAACCATTGAAAAATTTATTTCTTAGAGGAAAAGTGTTCTTCGTTTATTCCATTTGATAATAGTGCTATCAGACGAGCATTTTTTCTAAAAATTTATCTTTGACATTTTACAAAAGCGTGAAGCTCCAAGTCTCAGTTTTATCGATTTGTCGAAGGTTACTCTTAAACATATTTATTAAATTTCATTTAATAATTTAGTTTTTTTATGACGCAACAAATGTTGGCTTACTTACAATAACATCAATACGATAATGTCTTATAGTTTATTTAAGTTAAACATGCGCTCAAACTTTATTGTGCGTTTTATTTAATTTGCTTAAGATGTTAGAAGTATAAATAACCGATAGCATAGAAATCATCAAAGCTAGATAAAAGCATAAACAAATATCTTATTCATAAGATTTTCTTTTAACCAATCATGATTGCATTGGGCAACGTTTGACAGAATTTGTGTGTGAATTCAATTGAGATTCAAATCGATCGGAAAAGCCTTTTTTCGTTTACACTTCCTGTGGGTCGAACCCCACACCAGGACGTATCTCTTAATTTGTTCGTAACTTTTCGATCGGTGGTATATATTATTTCGAGCGATTTTATCAATCGGCTAGTAAGCCGACCGAATTGAGATAGAAGTGAACACCGGTAGAAACGTTACGCCCGTTCCTACAACCCCCGTTTGGCGGTGTTTTACTTTAACACGCCTTCAATCCACCAGCAGTGGAACATCCTAATGAATATTGTATTTCAATTTGAAACAGTTAAGCCACCATCTTGGTTTCCTACGCCGTTCCGTTCCGAGCTTCATAATTTTGCTTTAGCTTAGCACATCCTGTGCTGCTGCTGCTGCTTCTACCTGCCCGCAGCTCGCGCTCTCAATCCGGAAAAAGGCTCAATAAAATGGGAACCGATTTAAGGTTGCACACTTACTTACTGATTTTATTTCCATTACCAAGCCAACGCACGCCGAACACGCTCACCGAATGATTACCAGCGAAAGGCGGAAAGCGATGGTTTGGCACACACTGGGCCGTGGAAAAACTTTTTCTTTCGCCAATTTTAGCGCTCGGCCCTAGTTACGTTTCTTTACTGGCCTTCGGTGTCGGGAGGACGGTACGTTTACCCTTGCACTGCCCGGTTCTACACGCGCGCACCATTCGCGAAGCATTCTTTAACCACTTTCGGGAATCAGCACCGCCCGGGTTCCATTCATGCAAGCCGCACCGGAAAACACTTCACACTTACTCACGCACTTTATTTGTCCTCCCTGCTGTCTGTGCTATGGCCCTCTCTACCTTTGTCTCACCCTTGTGCTGTGACGAGATATGTCGGCTGTGCTATTATCGCTAGCTTCTCTTACGCTTGATCTGTACCGTATTTTCTCTCCCCTCTATTTTTCTAAAAAACAGGTTCTTATGGAGGGCACCCCGAAGTATCTCGATTACACCGAAGTTATGCAAACGTTTCTGCAAATTGAGGGCGTCGTAAGAGTACACAATCTGCGCATTTGGGCTCTCAGTATCAACAAGATAGCACTCGCTGCTCATTTAGCTGTCGGTAAGCGAAACACAACAACAACAAGAAGGAGGAAGTGTGATATTGTGTATCTTTGGTCTGTTACTGGTTGTACTGTTGTAGCGTCTCGTTGAGCGAAGGGGTTTGTTATTGTACTGGTTTGTTGAACCAAATTTCTCCAATCGTAAGAGGTGGCGAACGAAAAAAAAGGTGTATTGTTTATTTGTGTTTTGCAAATTAGCTTAGCAAATTCTGTTTACAAAATGGCCGCTGGTGTCTTGCATAAAACGTGGAATAAAACACATTACTTATTGCATTTGTAAAGTTTCGTAAGATTGTGGTATTTTGAATTTAAATTAAAAAAATACTTTTGTGTGTTCAATGAACATTTTTTTACGTATTTTGAGGAACTTTTTTTTATCATTGAAGTATTTATTACGGTCTTATACTTTGTTTCTAACAGTTATTGAAATCAAATTTGTGTAAGAGAATTTTAAAATTATTTGGAAATAATTAAAGAAGATGTGAGAAGATTGATGATTGATCTTATTTTATTGCATGTTAGTATAGTTTTCATCAGAAAGGATCAAGTGTCATGAGGTGAATTAAAGGCCGTTTTCTGATTGATTCATTCTCGTTTGTCCACACACTCGTTTTCAAAAGAGCTTTAATTTCTAGTTCTTTTGGCTTTACTACCTGCCAGTTTAAAGATCGACTTTCCTTGACCTGATTGACTTGACAGTCGGTTCTGCGTAAGCATGTGCGGTCCACACTGATT
>KZ064054.1:12755-27022 GCA_002091835.1 Anopheles maculatus | reverse complement strand
CTGCTACTACCAACAATAGCGCTGTAACAACAAGAATCGTGATCAAGCAAATGGCAAGTGTCAGTGAACAGAGCGTCTGCTAAACATCTAAACAGTCCGTTGTACAAGCCACACAAAAACACACACACACCATTACACATACAATATCAAGTGCATGACAGATGGAACGAACCCGTGGGAGCCTTCAACAAATTGCTGCTTCCCATTTTTACACGACCGTTCTTGACCGGTCTGGTCAACGCCCTGGCGCAGGAAGCGAGACGAGCTGGACGGGACGTGCTTCCTTTCGTCGGCAGAGCTAGGCAAGTTCGCTAGACTAGACTAGGAGACGCTTTACTACGGCTGTAGTGCAAAAACCCACTCGCTTAAACTAGCGACACTCTGCCACTCACACACGCACACACACAACACAACCCACACACAACACTGCTTTGCCCCGGGGAAGACACAAACTGTCGCCCGGCAAATAAAATGTCCGGAGCAACCGCAACAGATCTAGGCTGTGTGTGTGTGTGAAGTGTACTCTCGCAGCTCGAGTGACACTTGACACAATGTGTTACAATAACAATGGCAGCGGTGGATACCGGATAAGCACCAGCTGTAGAACTACCGACAAACACACACACACACCAACACGCACACACAACAGACACTGCAGACGCTCAGAAGTGTAGTAGACGGTCACGCTTTGCATAGTTCACCGTTCCGACTCCGGAGTGGTGTGGTAAGAACACAGCAACAACAACACACCTTGCCGATCGCAGTCACTAACACACGGTATACAGCAGTGCGTGCAGTTACAGTATTAGTATCATCACATCACCTAACACCATCCATATACGATGCATCTAACAACAGTCAACAGTCAGCTCCACCACCAACACCAACAGTATGTAATCTAACTCTACGATCCTCTACCGCCACCACTACCACCACCACCACCATCACCATAACCACCACCACAACAATTGCCAATGCCAAAACAAAAAACGAACATTAGCCACAGTATTACCCACTATTAAACAGTTTTTACAGCTGAGTGTTGCAAGCCAATAAAATTCTTTCTCTGTTTCTCTCTCTCTTACCCCCCAACGCGCCAACTGTGTGATTGAACGATTGTACTGATGTGACTGCCTGTGCGTGTGTGCGTGTGATCATGTGTGAATGATGGCTACCTTTTGGGGTCGTCCGCTTGGCCGCGTCCACAATCGGAACGGTTTGGCATGTCTGTCCCTCGCTCCTTGTTCAAACCTCAATCCTTCCCCTCCTCCCCCCACATTCGCTTCACCTTTATCCTCCCTCTCCCCACTCCCTCCCATCCATCCGTACGCAAACTTCCTTCCTTACGCTGTTATTTGTAGGTGGCAAGAACAATCTCGACGATAGTCTGACGCTGCGGATGCACCGCGGCAAAGGTGTTGCGTCGCTGATGGAGTCAACGATACGGGCCCAGAACGCGGTCCGCATGTCGCTGGAAGGTTCGGGCCGAGGTCCGCCGCCCCCCACACCGCCACCACACGCGATGCAGCAACCAGCGGCGGCATCCGAGAACGGGGGCACCAGTACGGACGGTGGCAGCAGCGGTACCTCACCGAATCCTCAAATATCGATCTCACGTGCCTCGAGCGGGAGCGTCGTTGTGTTGCCGTGTCCCCGGTCCACCACAGCGCCGAACGTGCCGGCAGCACCTGGTCTGCAGATATCGCTGCACAATCACCATCACCATCATCACCATCATCACCATCACCACAGCTACCATGGGCAGCCGGCGGTGGCCGGCACGACGACCACCTCCCAGCCGTCGCAGCAGTCATCACGCCATCACGCAACGGGCAGCAGCCGGCGCAAGAGCGTGTTCAAGGAGGCACCGGTCGGTGTGTCCCGGGATCTGTCACCGAACTCGTCGAAAAAGTTGGGCAAAAAGCACCTCAAGGTGCAGGTGAAGCGGTTCCGGATGGAGACGAAGGCCGCCAAAACGCTCGGCATCATCGTCGGTGGGTTCATCTTCTGCTGGTTGCCGTTCTTCACCATGTACCTGACGCGCGCGTTCTGTGCCGAGTGTATCAACAGCCTGCTGTTCTCGGTGCTGTTCTGGCTCGGGTACTGCAACTCGGCGGTCAACCCGTTCATCTACGCACTGTTCTCGAAGGACTTCCGGCAGGCGTTCAAGCGCATCATCCTCCGGTGTCTCTGCTCGAAGCGGCTGAAGCTGAACCTGCTGCTGAAGAAAAATTCGGCCCACAACAACACGACGAACCATTCGTACAGCCCGTCAGCGTTTACACCGATCGCGTCCACGCCTCGCACCGAGATCGCGGAGAGTGGGGTGGCGGGCGGGGTGTTTAGATGACGCGCCAGTCACCCGACGATGGCACTGCTCGGTGTGGCCGGCGGGTCGACCGTCGGTGTCGATGGTACACAGCCGACTGAGCCCCAGTTGCTACAGGTCCAGTCATCGGCAGGGAACAGTGCGAGCGCATCATCGACACCGACCGTGGTAGGGTTGGTCGGTGCGGACGACAGTGTGGTGGAGGACGAAGATGCACGACTGCGGCCACCGATCCGTGGTGATCAAACGACCGAAAGTAGCTTCGACGATGAGGACGACGAGGAGGAGGAGCGCACGGTACCGGTAACCACTGTTGTGGAGCACTGTCAAACGTCTAGTCGGCAACCCTCACCACTAGACGGCGATAGTGCAGTGCGAAGCGTTATACTACTGCATGACATCTCGCCGACAGTGACAGACGAACCGGGCCGGGAGGACCGCCATCACACATCCTCCATTACGTTCCTGTAAGGGGCGTCAACCACCATACAAACCCACACACACACATACCAACATGCACACATGCACGCCAATCACCGTGGAGTGTCTCCCGGGTAGTAGTGAAAATGTCAATCAGCAAACAGCAACAAATGCAGCATCAACACACAGGGTATTAGCACGGTAAGCGCAGCAACAACTCCGGCACGGTTCCCCGGACGTTCGGCTGTTCAGGATCCCGCTCAGCACGTTTTGCGGCAGTAGACGTTAAGCAGCACGGACGGCTGGTTCGCTTGAAAACAGTATTCTTCTTACGCTTGCATCTATGTATGTTGGCGCTAACTACGACCGGTACACAGGTATCCGGGTAGGGTCCTGTGTCAACAGCAACAGCGAGCAGTAGCAACAATTCCTGACAAAGAAGTTATATTAATAATGGTAACAATAAGCATAACAGTGAAAGAAAACCCCCTGCAAGTTTTAGCATCAATAATACAGAAACACTAGTAATAACTGTAGCGTACACTAATCTGCGTAAGTCATAGCGTGTAAGCAGTGGTAATAATAATAGTAATAGTGATGAGAATGATAACAATAAACACAACCACCTCCCGATTGCCATTTTACGGGCGAAAAATTCAAAACGTACCATCACCACCAGCTGGGAAAGCTCTCCCGCCCCAAAAAGGTAGCCTGCCGGCCTGATCTGTGAGCTGCTACAAGTACCGCCATCGTGTACTGTGCCAGGCGGTGTTTGTATACCTCCGGCTTTCGATTACCTTTCGTTACGATCTGTTATTGTTTTCTGCGCAAGCGTTTGACAGTTAGTAGATCATAGTGTATATGTTGGCGGTCGGCCAACTGTTAAAGCTAATCGGAAATTTTAAGTACGTGTTAGGTGAGGTATATGGTAGATCAATCGTGGACTCTAGATGCGGCAAGAGCCAATGTACAAGGGGTTTCTGAGCGGCATCTGCCAGATGGCGATTTTGCTCAAGCAAGGGGAATAAGAATTGCTGTTTCGTTTTACACGATGTCTCCAGGACATCTGGACTGGACATTTCACATAGTACGGCGCCATATTGTTTTATTTTTGTTGTTGTTGGTGTGCCTCGGTTAGGGTGTAACTGTCAGCTTAATGTTTTCCCCCTTTTCTTCGGCAAGGCAAGAGCGATCGAGCAATCACGTACCATCGGTGAGTGTCAGGTCGGTGCGATAAGGACATCCAGCAGCGTGTTACGGATCAACAACAACGCATACAAAATGGCGCCCAAGTGGTGGGGAGGGAGGGAAGCGTACTGTGGCATCCCCTTCGCCAAAACCAAACAAATCAAAACCGCAAACTCCTCATTAGTTATGCCTTTGTGGGCCAACGAGCAAAACGAGCAAACACCCGTGTCTTCCGGTTTCCGGCAGGCGGCCGTTGACGCCATTGCTGACAAGACACACTGTTACGCAAAGCACGTCGCCATTTTTTTTGGGAGAGTGGAGAAAACGGAGACCATAGACGGAGATGAAAGGGCGCTAGTCGTCGGGTTTTTTTTGCTCCCGCTCGTCGTGTACACGTCCCGCGTCTGTCCGCCATGTTGTGCTGTTGCGTAGTAGTGCCAGTGAAGCGATAGTATTAGTATTGGCAGGAACATAGACAAACAAGGCAAGCAAAACAACAAAACTAAATTCCATACTGTTGCCACTGACATAATCGTTTCTAGCAGAAAAAAGAAAAGCACATGCCGGCTCCTAGCTATAATCTAGCCTGGTTAGAAGGGGAGAAGATTCCTAGAGGAGACGACAGAAAACCAATATTTATAAACATTGGCGCCCCCTAGCGAAAAAGGCTTCCGTCAACCACTTAGAGGAGCTGTTTGAGCGAGACAGCAACCAAAAAAAAAAAACATTTGCAGTGTAGTTGTTTACATCAAGCAGACAAACACAATGGAAGGCGACGATAAGGTTGACGTTCGGTGTTACGGTTTCGGTGGTTTCTTTATATATCTTTAAAAACACAGCAAGAGAAAAACGACGATACAAAGACCGCGCACAATTAATCGCTTTCGCAGACAATCAAACAGCTCCTGCTGACAGCAGGAAAGCCATTAAAAACGTGTTGCCTTCCTGTTTCGGTGTGTTGAGTGCTTGATACCGGTGCGCGAAAGAGATAGAAAACGAACAGATTTAATGCCAAACATCATCACCTTTGGGGCGCGCGCGCTCGTGTGTGTGTGTGCTGATGCACAGCAAACAAAATGGCTTGACGTTGGGCCCGGGTACCGCACGTGCTAATTGACATTCCTGTCAGTGTGTTTGTTTTGTTTTGTGTTTCTATGTGTTTGTGGGTGTGTTTTTTTTTTTTTCATTGATTGGGACTTGACACAAAACTGCACTGTCACCCGTTTGCTGTTAGCTGTCCCGTTGGTTAACGCTGTGCCTCGGTGTTGTCAAACTTACGCTGACATGCGGAGCGCATGGATAGATAAGGAAGGTTCTGTTAAGCGTTTCCATGCGTACTAAACTTCACTCTTGGGGACTTTCACAGCATCCGTAGTTTTGCGGCTAATTTACATACGTCTAGAGATGCTAGAGACGAATCAAGTCTCTTGGAGACCTCTTTTTTTTTATTAATAGTATGACGGCTCTCTGCCGTATGGTCAACCTCTTGGAGACCTCTTGTAGATTGATTTTTTCATGAGTTACAGCTTATTACAGTGGTGGATCAAGTCTTTTTGGAGGTTCTTTGGGGCCTCTTCCAGATCTTGATTATCGAGGCTCCTTCTCGACCTCGACCTCTTAGCTCATGCCTGTCAGTTTTGCTATTGTACCCGTATAGTTGGATAGTCAGTCCTCACTATGGGGGAACGGCCCCGTATGAGACTGGAACCCCGGTCCTGCCGTGTGAAGACCGGCGCCGCTGTCGACCACCTTATACGAGATAGTCTAAGGAGCCCTATAGAGCGACTATTCTGCTACGGTACGGGACTATACAGAACCTCACAAGTTGTTATCGTCTCCTCGCAACTTGGTGAATCTCGTATGGATAGGCATTGTCTAAAATTCGAATATATTACATCCTAAAATAGGCCTCCTCACTGAGAGTCTTAAAACCTGAGCCTGGAACAATTGAGTCGTACACCACCTGGTATGACCTGTTCCCTAGTTGTGTCATAATTGAAAAAGTTTAAGTCTGTGAGCGCCTTGAATTCTTGGCTGAAGTTTTCCATCTAACTTTTATGTACAGAAGAGCGTAGACACTCTTCCACGGATTTGGTGACTATTTTGGAAAGAATACTCCTCCCGGCAGTACTATTACTATTACGCCGGGTTGGCCCTGGTTGACAAATCGGGACCGAATGTGTCCAGATGTGGTCATCCCTTGCGTGGTCGTTTCATATTTTATAGCTGCGGTCGCGCTGTTTTTCGGTTTCGAGTGGGATCATTGAGTTTTTACGAGTGTACGTGCATTTGTGTGGATTTAATGACCAAAAGTAGCAACAAAAAAAAAACGCAAAACGAACAGCACAACCGTAAACTTGCTGTAAGTTTCGACGGAGATATATACGAATTAGGGTGGGGGAGGAGGGGATTGAGGAGCGAGTGGAATAGCACGTGTAATACGATTTGTGCCGTAACAACTCAGCAACTGCACGGAATCAGGACGGAGAAGAAAGAAAAACAAACCTTCGCCTTGGAAACACTAAATCCTCAAATCCACGCAGCCCCACTCGTTTGCTCGGATGCTGGCAATACATTTATGTTATTGCGTTCCCACCGCTTCGAAAGCTCGAAACCGCACGCGAAAGCTTCCTGCTCGTGTTGGTGCCTGAGCACCGGTGTGGCATACATTTCAGGCGCACATTGACTGACAGCAATCAAAGCAAAACGGCAATGGTGCACCACCGAACCGGGCCAGTGTGAAAGAGAGAAACAAGAAAACCATGCGAACTGATAGCTTTACTTTGTCTCTTTTCGCGCTCAAAGGACAGAGGAATAGCGTGTACTGTTTATGCACCGCACACCAAAAACACGTGCTCGGAGGCACCTGTCTCAGCTCAAGACGAAGGGAAGGCGGAGGGAGGGTAGGGTGGAGAAGCAGTACGGAGAGCATTATCATTATTATTTTGCACGTCACGTTAAATCTTCGCCTCGCTGACTCAGCTAACACTGTAAACCCATAGCGAGAGTGTTGCACGTGTTGTGGGCGCCTGCAGTGTATGCAAGATACGCTCGCCTCAGCTAACCACCGAGCAGCTTTGCACCGGTGCGCCTACCGGGTAGGCAATGTAACAACATTGCCCAACAACGCGCACACAAGCGAGAACGAAAACGAAAATAGCTTCTTTTGGTTTGGTTTGTACTCACATGCAACACACAGCATACTAAACGTTTCTTCCGATTGTTTTCTTTTCCCCCTTCATTTTCTTTTTCTCTTTCTCTCTCTTTCTCTCTCTCTCTCTCTCTCTCTCTTTCGCTCCTATTCCGCATTCCTTTCCGGTCCTTAACGGTGCCGGGTGGTTGTGGGGGCCCGCGTACACCACACCAGGCATGGGCAATCGATTCGATGATAATCGGCTCACGCTACGGATACATCGGGGCCGTGGTTCAACGAGCGCACCGCTACACGAATCGCCGCACAGCAATGGCAGCACGCACAGCACCACCACCAGCATCGGTAGTGCGTCACCCGAGCGGCTATCGCGCTACTCGACCCGGGGCAAAATGGCCGGCCACGGTGCCGGGTCGCATCCGGCGGCACACTACGAGAAGATCAAAATCTCCGTCTCGTACCCCTCGACGGAGAATGTGGCGCAGAGCAGCCGGGCCGATTCACCGTCGGCCGGCCCGTCCAGCGGTACCGGACCGGCGACCAAGCTCCTGTACGCCGTCCACTACTCGTCGGCGAACGGGCGCGATAGCAACGCGTCCCAGATCCTTCGCCGACCGTCCAAAGAGCAGCAGATCGGTAGCGTACTCGGCGGTTCGACCCAGTACCTGACCGTGTCGGAGCAGCAGCAGCAGCAGCAGCAGCAGCAGCAGCACCGCGAACGGGGCAGCAGCTTCCTGTCGCCGCGCGCCAGCAAGCGGATGGGCAAACGCAACATCAAGGCACAGGTGAAACGGTTCCGGATGGAGACGAAGGCCGCCAAAACGTTGGCCATCATCGTCGGGCTGTTTGTGCTGTGCTGGTTGCCGTTCTTCACCATGTACCTGGTGCGCCCGTTCTGTGACGACTGCATCAACGAGCTGCTGTTTTCGATCGTGTTCTGGATCGGGTACTGCAACTCCGCGATCAACCCGATGATATACGCCCTCTTCTCCAAGGACTTTCGGTTCGCGTTCAAGCGCATCATCTGTCGGTGTTTCTGCTCCGGCGGGCGGTTCCCGGGTGCGGTTGGGAGCCGGCGCGGCTCGGACATGTCGCAGATGCGGGCGCACGGTGGCCGCACGCCGAGCATCTCGCCGAGTGCGGCCGCCCAGTCCCTGTGCGACGATAGCGATCCGGTCGGGGGCGAACTGTCCGACTCGAGATGACGAACGTCGTACGCGCCGAGCATCAGCTCCACGTCGAGTCCGGGCTGTGGCATGATGCTGCTAGCGAACTCCGGTAGTGGAGGAGCGGTTGGGGGAGGAGGGTCCGGTGGAGTCGGCGGTAGTGGGGCGCCCGGGGAGACGGGGCATGGGGGGGGCAGGAGCAGCATTAGCAGTGTGGGTACGGTGTGCATCAGCAGCAGTAGTACCGGCACGTCCCACACAGTGACAGCCGCC
The DNA here is from genome assembly GCA_002091835.1 of Anopheles maculatus. Taxonomy (NCBI): domain Eukaryota; kingdom Metazoa; phylum Arthropoda; class Insecta; order Diptera; family Culicidae; genus Anopheles; species Anopheles maculatus. Next base: position 18,495 of record KZ064054.1, on the reverse strand, counting down.
GGACCCAGCACGTCCAGCACGGTTGGCGCTGGTACCGGTACGGTACGCACCCCGAACGTGTACGACATCTGCCATCCGCTCGTGATGGAAAACCCTGCCAGCGGGGGCATTGGGCCGCTGCAGAGTCATCCACTCGCGCCACTAGCGCCACCGCACCGGAGCCGCCTCGAGCCGGACGCTTCGCGCAGTCTGCGGCGGCTAAACATTTGATCGTTTTGGGAGCGCTCCATCTGGCACTTTTGCGACCAGAGCTAGAGGACGCTCAACAGGGACGGGTGGATGGCACGAACCACCAATTGTATATAAAGCCGTCACATCACCCAGCATATCATACACTAATTAGCCGCCTCGACGAAACACACACACACCTACCCCCCCCCCCCCCCACAAATTGGATGTGTTGGGACTGTCCGTCTCTGAGCGCGTGTGTCGGTGTGTGTGTGTGTGTGTGTAAGCGTGTTAAACTTTATATTGTAACTAGCATAGATGTAGATGTTTATCGTATAATACGGGTACAAGGGTGTAACACCTTCGAGAACAACACAGAATCCGGACGTTAGACGACTCGACCCCAACAACACAAAACTTGGTTGTTCCTTCGCTGCTCGGCTCGACACCGTCTCGTCCCGGAAGTGGGTCACGCAACCCACTCTCCCGCCCCCCCGCTAATTAGGCAGGACAATGCCCATGGACAAACAACAGAACGGGATTAGTAGCTATAGCTGTAGAGGAAACAGAAAGCGACAAGAAACAGTGTGCGTGCGTGCGTGTGTGTGCACTTTCTCTCGTGATTAAAAGCGATGTTGCGTATGTGTGTGTGTGTAGTGGTTGGTGTCTAAAACATCAACGCCCATCATTACGAGTTGGTAGAAGCCGCCCCAGTGTGGCAAGATACGATGAACAACAATAATTTGCAAACATCAACACCGACCGACCCGAACTGAGGAAGTGTGTGTGTGTGTGTGTGTGTGTGTGTGGCAGGGAAGAGTGGTTTTGATAACACACACACACACACCGCTCCAGTAGTAGTCCACGCCACTGTCAGCCGGTTAAGACTTTCGCCGTTCTTATAGGTTAGACAAACAGCAACAGCTTGTTTGGTTTTTGCTATGTGAGCGAGCGAGAGCTTACCGTGCTTTGTAAATGAAAATTGCTTTGCACACACGCCCACACACACACACACACACTCTGTCAGAGGTACAGAAACAAAGGGCTTTTCCTTCCGGTTTCAACAGTGCACCGTGTACACGCACTACCACCAACTCCGAAAAGACTTTGAACCGCGTGTCCTCTCTCGTTTTCCACCGTTCGGCAGGCGTGCTAGCGATAAGCGCCTGCTGGGTAGGCTATCCGCATGGCGCACATTAACGCTGGTTAACGCTTGCCAGCGACAGCAGAGTAGTTGATGAGAACGAGACAATGAGTATGGGAAAGAAATAATGTTAGTGAGAAACAAAAGTCACACAAAAAAAAGCGCCGTTAACTATTAACAAACAAAGCAAAATGGGTGAACTTAAATCTTATTTTTATAAATTATGAAAATTCTTTTCTTCTTCTTTTCTGGCCTGCTCCTACGGAGCACGTCTATTTGACAGGGCCTGGCGTCCAATTTGTTTCCAGGAAGCTCGGTCCATGGCTGCACTCCTCATGCAACGAGCTCGCTGTGCTCTGAACGGGTCGCTGACGAGCACCTTCCTGACAGGGCATGTGTCCGGCACCCTCATCACGTGCCCCAACCAGCGTATCCTTCCGGCTTTGGCAACCGTCAGGATGAAAATGGCGAATGCATTGGCGTCCTCCGCCAGCATAGTCCAGGACTCGTGCCCGTAGAGGACTACCGGCCGTATCAGAGTGCGACATATGGCGCATTTCGTGCGTTGTTGGAGTCTTCTGGATCTCAGCAGATTGTGGAGCTCGTAGTAAACACGATTTCCCTGCCTTCGGGTTTCGCTGCTTACGTTGTTATCCGAAGTTACGATCGCGCCAAGGTAGCAAAATTCCTCTACTACCTCGAGATCGTCGCCGTCAACTAATACTCTGCTTCCGAGTCGTGCTCTATCACGAGATGCTCATTCTCTATCAGCAGATGTTTGCCCGATGATATCGATGTCATCCGCGAAGCCAAGGAATTGGAGAGACCGGGTGAAAATCGTGCCCCGGATGTCGAAGTCCGCACTTTGCATGACACCTTCCAGAGCGATGTTGAACAGCAAACAGGAGAGTCCGTCCCCTTGCCTCAGTCCCCTGTGAGATTCGAACGATTCCGACAGCATGTTCGACACCCCACCTTGCACTGCACACCGTCCATTGTAGCCCTCAACAGCCGTACCAGCTTCGCAGGGAAACCGTACTGCCGCATGATGTTCCATAGCTTGGTACGATCTATGGTATCGTAGGCTGTCTTGAAGTCGATGAACAGGTGGTGCGTGGGGATCTGGTGCTCCCGGCACTTCTGGAGGATCTGCCGTAGAGTGAAGATTTGGTCGGTAGTGGATTTCCCTCCAACAAATCCAGCTTGGTAGCTCCCGACGAAATCTGTAGCAAGGGGCGCAAGTCTGCAGAAGAGTATTCGGGACAGGATCTTGTAGGCAGCATTGTGATGGCTCGGAAGTTAACACAGTCCAGTCTATCGCCCTTTTTGTACATTGGGTGAATAACACCCAGTTTCTAGTCGTCCGGTAGTTCTTTCTGGTCCCATATCCATATCCCCCACAATCAGCCGATGCATAATTGCGGAAAGCTTCTCCGGGCCCATCTTGAATAGTTCCGCCACCAGCTGATTTGTTGCATTTCAGCTGTCTGATAGCACTGATGACTTCATCCAAGGATGGCGGGGGCACTTCGTCATTATCATCATGCTGGCTGTTGTAGTGTTGCTCTCCTCTGCTTTCTGCGCCTGGTCCGTTCTCTCCTGTATCCGCACCGTTCAGGTGTCTGTTGAAGTAGCACTTCCACCTATTGATCACCTCTATCGCTCGTCCGACAGCATATCTCCCTCCGCGTTGCGGGACATGGCGATCATGGGAGTAAAACCGCTTTGTGCCGCATTCAGCATCCTGTAGAACTTACGAGTTTCCCCCGATTGAGATAACTGCTGCATTAGCTGCTCGTCCGACTCCTCGAAGCTGCGCTTCTTGTCCGACTCCTCGAAGCTGCGCTTCTTGTCCTGGAAGAGTGTAGTTCTACACGTTCTGCCGGGTTTCGCGCTGGAGCATTCGGGATCGCGATGCATTCTTCTCGGATAGCACGGCCAATGGTTTGTTCGGCCGTGGTGCTGATGTCTTGTTCCACCGTACGCCAGAGGTCATTGAGGGACATTGCCTCGGTAGTGATGGCTTCCGGCAACGCTTCCCCGAGCGCGGATGCGTAGTCCCTCACCACATCAGCTTGCCTCAGCCGATCCGTAACCAGAACCATAACCAGGAAATGGTCTGGATCGACGTTGGCTCCGCTGTAGGTCCGTACGTCGATAATATCCGAGAAGTGCCTTCCATCAATGAGAACGTGGTCGATCTGGGAATATGTCTGCTGTGGTGATCTCCAGGTATAGCTGAACCGAGGTGCTGCAAATGCGATCATGTGCTTGCAACATGTGGTCATGTTAGTCAGCTGGTGGGCGCGGAAACTTTGTATAGTAGGTTTGTATGCCTCCTCCCGTCCGACCTGAGCGTTAAAATCTCCGATGACGATCTTCACATCATGTTGTGGGCAGCAGTCGTACTCAATCTCCAAATGCGCACAAAAACTCTCCTTATCGTCATCGGTGCTTCCAAGATGCGGACTATGCACGTTGATAATGCTCAGGTTGAAGAACCTTCCACGGATCCTCAACCTGCACATCCGTTCGCCGGAACGCCGGAACGCCGTACCGAGATCCTGCTTGTCACCACCGCTCTGGTAGATCATGCAATCACTGCGATAGGGACGCTCCATAACTCCTTTCCAGCGCACCTCCTGAAGTGCTACTATTCCGAAGCCGCGGGCCCTCATCTCGTCCGAAAGAATACGGGTACTTCCAGGTGCTGTGAGGGATCTGCAGTTCCATGTTCCGAGTTTCCAATCGTTGTCCTTTTTCGGTTGCGTCGGTCGGTATCGTTTGTTCCGATTCGAAATGCATTGGTTGTCGTTCGTTGCAGTAGTATTGAGGGTGGCTTGCAAGGCATCTCCTCCAATCGTCCTGTCTCGTCGGAGGGCCTACGCTTCCTAGCTGTTTAAAGTCCCGTAGGAAGCCATGACAGAGAGGACAGCTATCACCCATCTTCCCAAGGGGTTGGGTTTCCCCGTATACTCAAGCTCAGATATTTGGAGAGACATGGCACCGTTCCATACGCTGGGGACGTCTTGAGTCGAGGTAGGGTGTGGAGAGCCTTTGTTGACCTTCAAGAGGCTTCGGATCCATACCGTACCAGTGCAGTATTGCTACCGCACCAGCTTATAGAACTAAAATTTTCTATAGTTTAGAAAAAGATGTTTTATACAAAACAAAACAAACAAAACCAAGCTCTATATATATATATATATATATTACAGTATGTGTATGTGTAACCATGTATAAACACACACACGCATCTAAAGCAAAACGAGTACAATATGCGCCTACTAATTGTTGTTTCTTGTTGTCTAGTTGATCTTCTTGTCGTACCGTGTGCATCAAATGCATCTCCAATCGTATGGTAAGTGAAAGCAATGCGAGAAAAAGCAACAATTGTGCGCTTTCCAACAAAAAAACTCTAACTACATAAGGTAACGTTACATATTGGCGCGTGCAACAGTGCAAGTGTTGGGGGCAAAGTTAAACTCTAGCAGTAATACCCATACAACAAAAAACAAAGCTGTTACCGTACCGTGGACGAAGCAGAGAAGTTTAGTTATGGTAAACATTTATTATCGTTACACTCGCATAAGGAAAACAAAAATGGCGCTTCGGTCCCTTCGGTAATGCAAAAAAAAACACAACAATCAAATCTGTTTCACTGTTACGTGTCTGTGTTACGTTTGCCGTGCAATGGTAAGGTTGCGTTCGCACACCGTTAAGACAACGTAAACAGAAGGACTCGACACACACACACCTGTTAAACAAATGTAAATGTAGCACAAAATCTAATCAAGCGAAAAGCGAAACAACAAAAAACCTGCAAACAAAGTGAAGAGAAAAAGCAAAAAGACACTCACAGCGAAACAAACAAACTTATCAAGGTAAAAAAAAGAAAAAAGGAAAGCTAGAAAACTGTGTGACGAAGCTTTCGTCGAAGGGTGTATGCAAGATGTAGAAATAAATGAATTGCTTAAAAAAAAGATAGAATTTACATAAAACCATAATGTGAATATAACTTATATAACAAAACCAAAACAACAACAGAAACGAGAGAGAGAGAGAAAAAGAAAATATAAAACAACAAATGAGCAGTTAGCAAAACAAGACAAACTCCATGTGTTAAGATGAGTAACAAAAAAAGGAGAATGGATTAAAGAAGGGCGGAAAAGGAATACATAAAACATTGGAAAACTGTAAACGCACGCATAATCATATTGTTTTTTGTTTTGTGTTTCTATTCAAACATCTTGTGAAGCAGAAAAACAAAGCACTAAGACTTATCAATGTACGAGATAGCTAACAGCAAAGGATCTAAAACGTCCACATTTCCTACTGCTCCTTGGCGCAAAATCTGTCCCATCCCTTTCACGGTTTCCACGGGGAAAAAAGAGAAAAAAACAGGATCATAAAACGAACAAAAAACTC
>KZ064053.1:15773-27028 GCA_002091835.1 Anopheles maculatus | reverse complement strand
TTGTGAGACACGCAATCATTCAAAAATTTGGAAGAAGCAAATGGAGAACTAATTATACTACATTTTCACCGCTGGATTAAACCAAAAACTCACCTGACGGAGAACTTATGCATTTCTGGCTTCCTTAACTTAGATTTTACCCGTAGTTGAATAGTCAATCCTGCATACGGTGATGGGGGATCTAGCAGATCAAATAAGAAATGTTCGTGACTTGCTCGAGATATACAGCAGCCTACGACTTGTTCACAAATCTATACCACTCTACCAAAAACTGTACTCATTCATGAGCACATCTATGCTCTTTAATTCGTCTTTACGTAGACCGACGCCAGAATGCAGTGAGCTCGTCATGTCATAAGAACAGCAGCGTATGACAACAAGAACGTCAACATCGACAGATGAAGAAGTATAGAAGGCTTAAATTTGGTGTTGAAGCGGCCATCAGAAAGACCGACTTTTTGGATTGCCAATAGACGGCGCTAGACCGTGAGCGTTAGGCCCAACCAAGCGACTAAGACCAAACGGCAGTTTTAGCTGCTGATAAGTAAGCATTCTCTTCTTCTTCTTCTTCTTCTTTCGTGGCCTGCTCCTAGGGAGCACGTCTAATAGACATGGCCTGGTGTCCAATCCGTTTCCAGGAAACTCGGTCCATGGCTGCACTCCTCCATCCCCGGCTGCATCCGATATCCCTCAGGTTTGACTCCACTGGATCCAGCCAACGAGGCACGATTCCCCTGAACAATGCGCCTTCGGATTTCGCTGCTTACGTTGTTGTCCGAAGTGACGATCGTGCCAAGGTAGCAAAACTCCTGTACTACCTCGAGATCGTCGCCGTCAACTAACACTCTGCTTCCGAGTTGTGCTCTATCACGGTCAGAGCCTCCGGCAAGCAGGTATTCTAAGCAGTAAGTAAGCATTCTAAGACATTCATTGTTTTTTTTTCTGCAGATGGCATCGTAACTGTTACGGGTGTCCGTTCTTTGATAGGTTTGGAACTAGCCGACATAGTGGTAACGTTACCGATCTTTCACAAACCAACCCCTGATATCAAATTCCATCCAGCCCGATCATTCTGCACGTGCCGTGACTTTGACTATCCAACTATCAAGTCAAGGACACAACCAGAAAACCTGAAACGATAGGCCATGACCGCTCGATAGGGTGCCAAATAGCTACAAAAATCAATCCATAGACAGCGACAAATGCAAACCGGGAATAAGATGCAGTACCAGCAGCAAAAACGCTTAGCGCTCTTCTAACATCCAGATCATGCATTATGCAGTTTGCCACCCGCTACTTGTTGTTGTTTTTTTTTTTTGCAGCGAGCGTCACGTGAAGTTGCAGCCGCCACAGCAGCACCGATTGTACCCCGACGTGCCGAGATCGTTTGAAGCGAGAAACGGCAATGATATTGTGGCCTTTTGACTATTTATGCAACAGCACATCGAGAAGAAATAAAGCACACGAACATAATAGAGAAAAAAAATGTTCACACACAGACAGAAACTAAATGGCTATGTCAGCCTGCCGCTGAAATGATGTCAGTTGCCAGAGAATGGAAACGGTAAGAAAAAAATTAATTAAAAAATCGATCATGCCTCGCGTAGCTGTTCTATACCCTATCGCTTAGCGTTACAGGCTGGATGGTTTATGCAAAAAAAAGTACAAGCGTTAGGTAAAAAGTTTCAGATCTCGGTGTGTGTACGCCAACGTAATAAATGTAATGCGGCCTTCTTTAATTTGTTTTTTTATTTGAATGCTATTTTAAAACAACATCACACAAAAATTACATGTCCCGAACTATCTCAACCACACTGTTAAAAATTAATATGTAGCATTGAAATATCATAGATAGTACATGAAACGGTACGTCCCGTTCACACCATATCAAAAGGTGCTAACAATTTGCTAATAAAATGTCTATTCACACTAGAATTGAACGAATCTTTGTGAGCTTTTTTTTTTTTGATGTGTGAAACTTGTTTCTCCTTGCTATTTCCCCCTGCTGCTGGGGCATGGCAATGTGTGATGATGTTAATTGTAATATAATTTACATCAAAGAATACCCGTACCAGGTGTGTCTGTGTAATGTCCCCTGGCTGTGTTCCCTGCAGACAAAGAACCGGAAGAAAATAGAGAAAAAAAAGGGCTTTCCTCGACCAACGGAAAGAATAATGCTGGGCACCAAAAAGCAATAAACACACGCAGCACAATCAGCGATGTTTGTGTTATCATTCTTTAAAAAAGCGCGCGCGCACACACACACACATACACGCACGACCCCCACACTTGTTCGCAAGTTGATGAAAACGCTTCACCAATTCAATCCAATCGTTGGCGCGGCAGCGGTAATTGAAAATGACTCGCCGTTCAATCGCGTCCAGCGTGGATACCGAAATGAGCACAAATCTATTAAGTGGATGAGGGCATGGTGCGCGTGATAGATCACAATGATTTACGCGTGTTGCATCGAACCATGCCGTTCGAACCGCTAATGTGTCGGTTTTTTGTACCGACTTCCCTAGGATGATTGCCACACCACATATTCTGGCGACGATCGCCATTAACGATCGCTTTTTTTTTGCCCTTCTCGATGCTTTGCGGCGACACGGCAGAATTGTGGTAGTGGTGGCGGGTCTTTCACACGGTAGAACTTGTTATCGAAACCCATCTGAACCGTTCTGCCAAATGAGCCCACGAATTGCTCACGAGCGTTTGTGTTAAACGCCAAAAGCAGCAAAATAAAGACCAATCAACACACTCCTCACATCGAATCACACGCGCATTATTGTTGTGTGCGGTGGGCAAATTAAAAATGCGCCGCTTATCACCAAATTGAAATTGAATTTCCCGCCCGGTTTTTGTGTCCAGCTTTAATAAGCAATTACGTTTTGGACTTGGCAGTTCGGAATTATTGCTCAATAGTGTACGGTACTGTTTGCTTTGCATTAGTGATGTGCGCTCCGGAGTGCACCCACGGTTCCGGAGCCGGCTCCGACTTAACGGCTCCGGTTTTAGCCCGGAGTCGGCTCCGCACCCACGGCTCCAGAACTGGCTCCGAACTAACGGCTCCGGAGCCGGCTCCGCACCCACGGCTCCGGAGCCGTTAGTTTGCCGTTAGGCCGTAAAGAGTCCATTTTTTGATGCCGTTATCACTATGCACTTTGCAAAATAATTATCGTAACAATATCGTAATACTTGCTTGATGCATATTATTTATCTAATGATAACATTAAGAATCATTTAAATTGTCCCGTTAAATTAATTAAACAAAAGCAAATAAGAATGCATCGTTCCACGATGCTGTGACCGTCTAAATTAATTGATTGTTGTATTATTTTTAATCCAACTACGTGCGCACAGATGAAGAATTGTCTTGTAGAATGGGTTTGCTTCGTTTGTATGATTTTGCTACTTTATTGCGCGAGTCTCCGTAGCCAGTAGTTTGAAACCGTCTCAGGAGCCGTGGGTGCGGAACCGGCTCCTGAATTTTTTTTTCTTGCGCCATAAGCCTTTGCGCTATATGGCTTCCATTCAGGCTAATATTACATATTCAAGTACAAACGGTGTGATAGCATTGGAAGCAATCACGCACGTGTACTACTGAGCACTTGCCGCTGATGCACGATGCAAATTATCTCATTTTTATCTGTAAACACATTCCCCGAAGGCCTTTTTAGCTGGAATACGGTGGAACGCATTAACCTGCTTACCGGACAATGGCAATGGATGGTGAGTGGGGAAGCGAGATGAAAACCTTTTTCCAGTGTCGGGAAATAGTGGTTACGCAATTCCCGTGCCACCGTAACGCATCACCGTCGTGTGTGTAACTATACATTTCCATTCTGGATTCGTAAACGTTTGGACCAATTTTGCTCCCGACTTTCGAAAGTGTTAATGAAACTGAATGCAGATGAAATTTGAGAACCTTAAATTTTTGTTCACTTAGCGCTAAGGAGAGTTAGAAACAATGTTTCATTGAAATGCGGAAAGGCGACATGCCATGTACACACGCACACACCCTGACCTACATACGGTACACAGATGCACTGGATGCACTTTAATACACTTTCAAAACAGCTTGTCAGAGCGAGAGTTGCTGCAGGTGAATGTTTTCCGTCTGTGATTCTTTCATGCCGCAGATTTCGTTTGTTCGTACGATTGCTGAATTGTACGTGACGGGGACGATTGGTTTACACATTTGTTGTATTAGAAAGCAAAAACAAAATGTTCCAAATAAAACGTTGCCACTGTACGGCTTCTTTTGAACACTTTGTGTTTATGTACGTCCGTGTGGATAATCTCCTGCAAAAGGGATTCCGTTCGTGTTCCATGTAATTTTGGTAATTTTGTGCCAGAGTGTACACATCTAAATCTCCATTTCTCCCCAATCCCCCCCGCGACTAGGGGTACATACACAAACATTTCAACTAAAACAAGACATGGAACGAATAACGATGCAGCTGTCAATACAAATGGATCGATGGAATGGCACTGTTTTTGCAGGTTGAGCATTTTAACATGCATTTTAGTGAAAGAAAGCTGGCATCGGGGTGCATCGGTGTGTTTTCGTTTGCACACACCAAACCAAGCGAAGTTGCCTCTTGGAACATAAAACACCAAAAAGTGTGAAATTAACCCCCCCGAGAACGTACGGCAGACACAGCGCGTTGCTCCCCCGCTGTTTTCGCTACCAGGACTAAAAACAATGAGACGCGGTTTCAACGGCAATTGTACGATAAATCAAACTTACCTGGCAGCTGGCCGCTACGAATCCGGTCGTTGATCGTGTTGAAACACAAATGGAATTACGCTCTGGCGCTTTGCACCTGTGCAAGCTTTCTCCGCTTTTGCAAAACTGAACCTGGGCGAATGCAACAGCAAAGGCTGCTGCGATGCGTCTCTTGCAGCCGACGTGACGACGGCACCACCACAATCCGGCGTTCGATCTTGATGATAATTGGACGCTACGTTGTCACTTAACACAGCCGAATACTTGCCGGATTAGAATGGCGCTCGTTTAGATCGGAACTTGCTCGCCGTCAGGCGTTTGGTTGCAGCTGTAATTTACGATGCATCGGCCGTTTCGACGATTTTATTTTTATATGTGGTGTCTCTATGCTTGAAGCTATTTCACATTTCTCCAGTGCGATGGTACAGCTTCGTTTATCCGTGCTCATTCCAATAAACGGCCGGATATTCGAACCGGCACGGATTATCGTGCGGATACGTACCATTTCGTTCAAGATTTATATATTGCAGGTGGTGTATTCCAAGAAAATCGAATACATTCACCACTTTACGGTCGTCAGCACCACAGCTCAAAGGTTTCAATCCCGGATGGATGGTACGAGAAAGAGATTTGTGAAAATAATGGCATATTATACGAGAGACTATTTTTAATAGGCTTATTGTAAGAAGCACATCGAATCAGGCCGCTACATTGTTTATATTTTGCATTAGGAGCTTTAAAAAAAGTCATATCGAATACACACCAATCGAATCCAAGCCAGCAGAAACACTCTTGTTATTTCCATGGAAGAAGATACAAAAGGCTATTAAGATGCCTTTTTTTACAGTTCTCTTACAAAGGCGGAGGGCCTATCATAAACCATCTTTAATTTGATGATATGGAGGGTTCGTTAGTAGGTTTGTGATTGTTCCATTTCAAAGCATAAATTCACCTCAAAAATGGCCGCATGGAAATTGCCATACCAATCTTTGTAGTGTGCATGTATGGACCATGCATTGTTTACCTTTCACGTGCGATGTTCATTTATTATTGCATATTGATAAAAGACTCGAAACCCTGAATAGAAGTAGCAAACGCGATTAAACTTGCATTCGTTACCACGAAAGCAGCGGTCAAACGTCTGCTGGTAACAGAGTAATGTTTGGGTAATTGAACCTTTAGCGATTCATCTTCTACCAGTGAACAAAGATAGCAATAAAAGTAGCAATTTCTTTTTGTTGCAAAACAAAAACATCCTAAATAAAGTTGTTATCGGTGATGCACATGGGGTTTACATGTAAAGTTGTTGTCTATATACACCTTGAACCCATTTGGCACAGCGCCAGTTGTGCGCATCTTATGCATATCATCTGTGTCAAACACGAAAAAGCGTTCTATTCTTCTAGTCGCAACACTGTTGGTAAAAGCAGAACCCCCCCCATCTATCGAGTGTGTGTTGTGTCGTATTTTCTTGCTGCTGGTGGATTCTTCGAACTGTTCTGATAGTAAAAAACCCTGCGTAATTTGGACGAAACTGCCCAACTCGGACCACAGATTTCACAACCGAACACGGGCAAGCGTTGACAGCGAATCAGAAGCAGCTGACTACCGAATTGTGTGTACACAACCTGCTGGAAACGATTTCGATACGATTGGAAACATCTGTAGGCGGTGCTGCTCGCAGCTTGGGGGAAATGATTTTTGCTAAACAACGCAAATACGGTACGGAAATCGACATTACACCAAGACGTTAAGTGGCTCGTTCATATTGCATCGCCTGGAAGGGGAGAAGGAGGTGGAGGAGGAGGAACAGTCCCATGGTTTGTTGTGATCGGATTCTGACCCTAACACGCCACAAGTCGTGGGGTCGTATCTGTGATCTACCCTAACCTTCCAGGGTTAGCCCCCCCCAAAAAGCACAACCATCCAGCAAGGGGTGTAAATAAAAGCGTTGATAGACAGTATAAAGCAGGCATGGTTTAGTGTACAGGCACTGCTTACACACCTGAAGCAGAAGAGACGACCGGAAGGTACGCCAAAATGGATTTGGACACGGACTGTTGTGAATACCCGCAAGACTGCTCGATGGTGGACGTCCAGGACTATGGGGACATGGGACTCAAAATGGTAAGTGAACACAGCCTCTCATGTATCCAAATTTTTATTAATCACAACATTATGCTTTCGTTGCAAGAGAAAAAGGGGTTTGCGTTCTTCCGTTGAAATGTATAACCCGGTAATATCTACGACAACGACCCCCTGCAGCTCTATTCAACCCCCCCCATCAACCCATCCGATCAAACTTTTCGCTAACGTCTTATTTGGCACTAACAATCCTCGATACCGCTCTCGGGCTAGCACCGTTGTTTGCCAATATACCGGCCGTTCTAGCGGACGCGTTAACGCCATCACTCCATCTCAATTTGAGCTTACCACGCCACCTCTGTCCAAAAGGACTTTACGGGCTGGGTCGTCCGGTGCCAATCTCATGACATGAACTCATAGAGCTCGTCGAGCGACTATTAAGCTACTGGTAAAAATCAGGTCATAGAAAGCTAGAAATAGTAGGCCAAGATCTACAGATGTTGTAGTGCCAGAGAAGAAGAAGAAGAAGGGTGACTGGCCCTGCGCTCAAGCACCCAAGTACCTCTGGAGGACCTCGTGGTAGTTGGGTGTTTTGTCTGGTTATCCATTCGACGTTTAGACAGTCCAGTAGCCCGCTCTGCCCATTCACCTCTCGTTCAACCGTGATCTACCATCCGCCCAATAGTCTGGGATTGGCTCGTTTACCCAATCTTAGATATACGGTGGAGCAAGTTACCACTCTGCACGACGAGGACGTGACGGAATAGGATTTGAGCCCTACCCCATTAGCAGGCTTGCTTGAGTTCCTTGTTAAACCTGTCTCGCTTTACGGTCTTCTTCTTTATCACCGTGTTTTAGTTTATTAGGAACAATACTGCAAACTGATAGTGTTAGAACCTTTTGCATTGGTTGACTACGGTATTCGTTGGAGAAGTTCTCTATAAGTTCGTTGGATAAGTCGGAGCACATACTCCAGTCTGAAATCTTAACACCAGTTAATTGCCCTACTGTGCTAAGGATCATTTTATGTTAAAACTCTTAAACGATAGTAACGTTGAAGGAAATATTCGTTACTAACTGTACAGAGCAAACCACTCTTTCAGCTCTACAACACAAATAGTGTGCTGCAAAAGATTGCCAACCTGTACGCGGAACGGCTTATGTCGGATGTGACGCTCGTGGTGGGCGAAAACCGGTACCCAGCGCACCGGATCATTCTCTGTGCCAGCAGTGACGTCTTTCAGGTGATGCTCATGAACGCGACGTGGCGCGAATTTGGCGATGCGGTCATCACACTGCAGGAGGAGAAAAAATGCCAAGACGTGTTTCCCCAGTTCCTGCGCTACATGTACGTAGGAAAAATGACGATCTCGGTCGATACCGCCGTATACATACTGAAGCTCGCCGACAAGTACAACATCCACGATCTGGTGCAGATCTGCATCGACTACATGAAGCGACACGTCAACAAGGCAACCGCGAAAGGACACTTCGTCGAGTGGCTGCACAATGCGCTGCTCATCTGCCCGGGCCGGAAGGATTTGATTACCCTGCTCGAGAACTACATGAAGTGGAACCTGGAGCTGATCGTCGCGTACCCGGGCTGGGAGCAGCTAAGCCTCGGGCTGATGAACTGGCTGCTGCAGCAGAACGATCTGGTCGTGCGCAGCGAGTTCCGGCTGTACGAACTGGTCGCGTCCTGGTTTTGGTACCAAAAACTCCAAATCGAGGAGCGGGCCGATATGCGCGAACAGGACCGGGAAAGTGCAATCAATAAGCTAATAAACGGTGTGCTGGTACACATACGGTTCGCTATGATGAGCCTTCCCGAGCTGGCGAACGTGCTAATGAGCGGTGCGTCCGTGCGCATGCTGAAAGAGTTCTATGTGGCACGGGTGGCGGACGGGATGAATTTCCATTCGCACCACCTAGAGATAGTCAGTGCCATACGGCAGAGCGAAACGGGTGAACTGTTTTTCACCCCACGGCTCTACACGAGCGACCTGTGGAGTCTGGAGATTGCGGTCAACTATTTCCACAAGGTGGAAAAATATTCGAGCGTCGCATCGGTGTTCTTTTCGCCCACCAACTTCAGTGACGTCGACGGTAAGTGGATGTGTTGTGATGTGCGAATACCGGTATTGACGCATATTTGTTCAACCGTTCTAGAGGAAAGCAATCGCTGGGATGTGGAGTTTTTCCCGCTCGGTGTACATTACAAACCGGCACAGCTGATCGGTATCTATAGTGCGGCCACCAATCGGGAAATACCGGAAAGTATTATACGCACGGTACGGTTAAGGATTACCAGCCAGACGGCAATGCGAACGGAACGCCGCTACATGGTACGTATGGTGTGATGCTGGTACGTTTAGGGGATTGATTTAGGCCGTAACGACTGCAGATCCGGCCCTTCTTAGTTACGATATTGTCTTCGTTGTCGATGTACTGGTATTCCCCGATATACGCCATGCTTGTATAAATTAAATAACATACAACTTGAACATACAAAAAAGCAAATTCAAAGAATTTTTTTCAAAGCCTGTCGTAACACTTTTCAATCTAGCTTTTGCAACAATTTTACACGCTAAAATATAACTAAAATGGCTTCGACTATTAATACAAAAACGAATTACGAATGCAGACAAATTAGCGATGATCCGCATGCATGAAGAAGGACACGATTTTGCAATGATAGGGCAGCAAACTAAACGACCCCAATCAACCGTGAGCACCATCATCAAAACCAAAGACCAAGTTCTACATTCAGCAAATACCTCGGGAACTCGGAAACGAGACGGCTTGATTGAATAAATGGAGAAGCTTTTAACAATATGGATTGACGATTCGACCAGCAAAAGAATCCCACTGAGTTTAAACACTATCCAATTCGAAAGCAAGATCGATGATTTAGCAAAACATGCAGCAGAAACAGGGCAGCCTACGGAGTGAGTGTTCGTTTAAAGCGAGTGTTGGATGGTTTTGTAAATTAGTTATAAAGTTTAACTAATTGTTATTAATTGTTGTTTGTATGTATGTATTGGTTCGCCTCTGATACGTTGAGGTTTACACCAAATGTTGCCAAGAATTCGTTATACGCTAATATTCGAGATACGCGGTTGCCTCCGGTCCGCATTAATAGCGTATATCGTGGAATACCTGTACTATGAGTTTTATCTCTGACCAAAAATGTTGCAAATAGTGAATCGCTACGCACTACCGAGAACTCTCTTAACCGGAAAATTCGAACAAAATCATCTATGGTGTAGTCGTAATTTGATTGGCATCCAAAGCAAGTCGTGTTTTGCTTTTTTTTTCTTTTTTATTAATAGTATGACGGCTCTCTGCCGTATGGTCTGTGCCTATGTGCACAGTAGTGATGTGCGCTTCGGAGTGCACCCACGGTTCCGGAGCCGGCCCCGACTAAACGGCTCCGGAACCGGCTCCGGTTTTAGCCCGGCTATGAGCTGCTGTGTTTGTAGGGTTGTTGTTGGTGGATGTTGGGCGTTCTGTGATTGGTTGGGAGTTTTGACGTGACTATTGTTGTTATATGGGCTATTGCTGGTGTTGGCCGGTTCTATTGCTGTGTGATGGGTTTCATCGAGGACCAGTCTCCGTAATACGAGACCTAAGGACAAAAAAAAACAAACCATATAAACAAAAACAACCAAAAATGACGCACACAAAGTCTGCCTCCCTACGGTACGCAGTTTGTCTGGCGCCCCTGTGGTTGAGGAAGCTGCAAAGTTGCCACACTGTACATTTAACATTTATATGACAACTACCACAAAACATAGAACAGGAGGATATGGTGAGGCAGGATATGGGTTTAAAGGGTTAGCCCGTTGGTTCTGGCAAATAGCCCTATTACACTGCTTACTTTTGGGTGGAATATTCAGTGTAATAGCCCTAAAAGCGATCAATTATTATCATAATCTTCAATAGCCCTAAAAGCGATCAATTATTATCATAAACTTCAAGTCTTTGCTCGCCAAGATGTCGCGTATGGGGGTATACGGGATTCTGCCGATCCTTCCGACACTGTCCAACAAGGAAGGTCTTGCGGCCTCGAATTCCACGCAGGACCATAACAGATGATCCACATCGTGATATCCGATACCGCAGCCACATACCTTTGAAGTGGCCAGATTAATACGCTGTAGATGTGCGTCCAGAGCGAAATGATTCGACATGAGCCGAGACAGGAGTGATCGAGAACAAAAGCCGCCCTAATACATCCGCTTCCCACATGCTCTGCCCGCGAGACAGGCTAAGCTGCTGAGGGGAACGAAGGTATTCAAGGGATGAGATAGGTCGGTCGTAAAAAGCGCCTTGCAGAACGCCTTGTTTGGCCAATAGATCTGCCTTCTCATTGCCGGGAATTCCACAGTGTGAAGGGACCCAGATGAGCGATATGCGAAATGCCTTGTTAAACATT
>KZ064053.1:0-13845 GCA_002091835.1 Anopheles maculatus | reverse complement strand
GAATATCTGTTGGGTGTGCTCCCCACCAGAATCCTGTGACTGTCCTCAGAAAGTTGATACGTTTAGCGCATTTTTGTACTAGGTGGGTAATGTGAGTGTTCCATTTGAGTCTGGAATTGAACCAAACACCTAGGTATCTAAAATTGTCGGTAGTCGATATTTTTTTCCCATACAGAAAAACATCGATTCTTGGTTCATAAAGTCTGGCATCTCTATTCTTCTGCGTGTCGCTAAAGAAAGAGAAGACGACCATTTCAGTTTTCGAAGAAGAAAATTCGATACCTAGATTGTGAGACCACACTGAAAGATTATCCAGTGTGGTTTGTAATGATTGTTTAATTTCGACGGCGTCCCTGCTAGCGACTGAGATGACACCGTCGTCTGCTAGTTGTCTGAGGCTGCAGTTAGGTGTCAGACAGGAGTCTATGTCATTGACATAGAAGTTGTACAACAGGAGGCTCAAACAGGACCCTTGTGCTAGTCCATGGAAGCTTGTTCGTTTCAATTGCACGTGACCATTGTCAAAATACATATTCTTTTCCGACAAAAGGTTATATAAGAAATTGTTTAATTTCTGACCCAATCCTGCAGTATGTAACTTTTGACACAGTTTGTATGGAGACACTGAGTCAAAAGCCCCCTGGATGTCCAAAAATACAGATCCCATGTTTTGCTTGCGAGTCCGAGCAATTTCAATTTCTGTTACCAGAAGCGCCAAGCAGTCATTTGTACCCTTTCCTTTGCGAAAACCGAACTGGGTGTCCGAGAGAATTTGATTCCATTTGATTCCAGCGATTCTTCTAGTCGAAATAGTATCATCCTTTCGAGGAGTTTTCTTAGGCACGAAAGCATTGCTATCGGCCGATACGACTCATGGTTTGATGCCGGTTTGCCGGGCTTCAAAATGGTAACCACTGTCACCTCTCTCCATTCCGGAGGGACGATGTTGAGTTCCAACAAATTGTTTAAGATTCTCAGCAATCGCTTCTTCCCCAGGTCTGGTAGGTTTTGAAGCAACTTGCATCTTACCTGGTCCAGTCCCGGCGAAGAATTTTTGCTCGAAAGGAGGGCAATTGAAAGCTCCACCATCTTAAAGGGTGAGTCCATGATGGAAACACTATCAAACGCATTTTATTTGAAGCTCTGCGCTGGAACAAAGTCGGGACATAGCTTGTGTGCGAATGTTTCGAGCCATGCACCAGAAAAACCTTCGCTCTCATTTGTTATATTACTGTTTCGCATCCTTTTAGCCATTCTCCAAAGCGAACTTAACGAGGTTGAGGGGGGCAGGTTCTCGACAAACCTACGCCAGCCTCCTTTTTTCTTGGCTTTTAGAAAGTTTTTACACTTTTTCTCCTGAGCCTTATATTTCTCATATGAGGCAGTGGAGCCAAGTCGTGTTTTGTTTTTTATTTATTTTTAATTATTAAACCGGAAGCTTTTTGGTTTCTATTTATTTAATTTAATTTACTGTATAACGACTAGATGCTAGGCTTTAAGTTCTTAAACAAATTAACTATCTTAGGAGATTTCAGGCAAATACAGGAATGGTATAACGATACAACTGGCTTTTTCTCTGTTCCTTTTTTTTTTGCTCTTAGATCGGTGTCCTCATATGTGGTATGATGAATGACGAAGAGTACGTCCGCAACTGTCACGTCCGTATGGCATACTTCTCCAACGAACATCGGGTGCTGAATATCGATAATTTAATACCGTTCGAGGAGCTACAGCTTGGTGCGCGGAAGTTTAGTCAGTATATGGTCGGTGAGCAGCAAAACACGATAAAAATTAAGGTTGTTATCGTTCCGTTGAATCGATTCTCTAACGTATTTGCTCCATTGTTGGAGTAGTTGGTGAGGAAGCTGCAGAACCGTGCGCCACAGAGTGTAACTGTTTGTTCTATTTGTTTTCCTTCACCTTCTCACCCTTTTGTTTGTCTTTAGGAGCGTGCGAGTTCTTGAGTAATCCGTTAACCGCCATGCGAACCGCTGTTTACTGACAGTAAACTTTCGCTGCACGCCAAATTCATCGATGAGTACAATAGTCATTCTTCCTTTTCTTTTCACTATTTGAATTCGGTTACAAAAGGCTAGCGCAACACATGGTTCGTGACGTTTTGTTTTTTTTGTTGATAGCTGCACTACCTCATACAACCTCTGCCCCACACCACACTCGGTCTGTCTGCCCCGTGTGGCAGCATCTGAGCAGCAATTGATGCCACAATTATGCTCGCGCGCGTTGATGGGAATGGGTGGCAAAGTGGACGGGGTTTATCGAAAGTGAAAATCATCTTCCCCTCACATCAGTCTCTCCCCCCCCCCACATCAGACAAACGGTGTGCTTCGTTTGAGCTAGCCGCATTCACTGGGCATGTGCTCGGGAGTTGGTCTCAGGTTTTTGTTTAGCTTTTTTTTTTGGTTTGTTTTGTTCTGGCGTTTTGTTTTGGCTTACTGTTCATTAACCCGGTTCACTACCTTAGTTTAGGGTTAGATTGTATTGATATTGGGGTGTGTGCAATACAGTGGCCACTATATATTTGAAAGCGTTGCACGCATTTCGTAAAAAGAAACGTAGTATGGTAATTTATAGCTTAAACCCCGATGACGAGATTTTCGGTTTATTATTCTGTTTGTTTTGTTTTTTTTTTTGCGAACCAAATTATGAGTTGTAAAAGATAGTTTATAGCTGAACGATTAACGTGGTGGTGTTAATCCTCGTGTACATTAGGAAGCCAACATTTCGGTCACTGTACTGCACACCCAAAGCAAGTGCCACACTCACCACCACACTCAGAAAGGTTTACGTTAAGCTCAGCAGGGCTTTAGAGCAAATTTACATGCGATGCTGTGAATATAGGAACACACATGTACAGTTATTACCATTGGCGGTTAGATTAAAGGTGATTCGTTCTGTTGCATAATATTTTCAATTACATAAATTTTCAATAAAAAATATAAAGGACGCCGTACACAACGATGCGTAATTTTCTGTGTTGTACTAAAACGTTCTCTACTCTTTTCCTTCTAGCACAAATACTAGCAAAACCTAAGCAAGCAATAGTAAGACAGCTTCTAGATGCGCGGTCGCACCTACCGTAGAGACGTATTCACCGTGTGACAGTAGCGCCGTCGAGTTTGGTACTTTAAAAAGGGAAAACATTCGCACGAAAGGAATGAGGTAGGGCGGTGGGGGGAGAGACTGATGTGAGGGGAAGATGATTTTCACTTTCGATAAACCCCGTCCACTTTGCCACCCATTCCCATCAACGCGCGCGAGCATAATTGTGGCATCAATTGCTGCTCAGATGCTGCCACACGGGGCAGACAGACCGAGTGTGGTGTGGGGCAGAGGTTGTATGAGGTAGTGCAGCTATTACGTAGGGGGGAGAGGCACGGAAATTTTGCCATTTTTCTTTAACCGTGGTAACTATTAGCCAAGCCAACTGCCTGGCATGTTGTGTGTGTGTGTGTGTGTGTGCTGTAAGCGTGTGAAAGCGTATGAAAGTGAGAAAATGGACGAAAGAAGTGCGGGTATGTTGAGAGGAGGATGTAAGAGGGTAAATGAATGATGGGAAGCGCATCATATCGTGGTAATGGATGCCTTTTGACACTGCAGCATCCTAATGCGAACGGTATCGGGTTTTATTTCGAGATTGATATTGGGCTATCTTTATGGATAGTACTATTGGAAGATAGCTAACCTTTTGATCTACTACATCTTCCGAACCTCAATAGGAAGAAGAAGATGAAATATTATGCTTGGAATGCTAGACGTCTAGATGCGAGATATTTGTGTCTTGGTCGAATGTGTCTTCTAAACATATAGGAGGAAAAGCTGACGAATCCGATGTACCATGACGGACAATAGAATAAGACCACCTTGTTTTGTATAATGGAAGTGTTAAAGTGATCTTAGCTGGCACCGATTTTCAGCAAATCAACTAAATATTGTTCTTATAACACTTAGTTGAAGAACGTCCCGGTAGTCTAGTTGCTAGTAGCGTCAGTATCCGTCTGGATCTTCTCCTCGTACGCAAGATCACGGTCAATCACGCCAAGACAGCCAGTAATTGAACAGGCCTAAGACCTCTCGAGCTTCTCCGAGCAGGACCCATAGAAGGAAGGACATCATTGAATGTATACATAAATAGAGTTGCTATCCTGTGCCAACGTACATGTGGCGTAAGCGGAATTTGGCTTCGATCGGATATGCCAGTACTACGAGGTCTGAGGTCCACGGTGCGTGTTGTGCGAGCAGGCAACGGTTGTTCAAGCTACGGTCCAATACGGTTATCGTTCTGGAGCTGTTGTGTTGCCGCGGGCATGATGTATGGGTGTGCCTGATTTTTCGTTTGTGTTTTGTTTCTCTTCGCCTGCACGCGAACGGGAGGAGAACAACATTTTGTTCCCGGAATCGCCTCCGGGGCGAACCACCAGTTCGAATGTTTATGTATGTGTTTGACCCTGTTTTCGGGATGCCGATTCCGCTAATTAATCCATTAATCCAGTGAATGTTTCACGCTGGCACAACCGCGAAGCGAAAGTAGCCCGAGGCTCGCTCGCACACACACACAAACAGTTGTTGTTGGTGTGTTGCATTGGATGTGTGTGATAGAAGGGAAGGGGTTTTAGTTTTGATTGATCGGTGGCAGTGGCGATGTGTGCAAACGGGAAGATCCAAAATCTGTTCCGGCGCAGAGTGTGCCCGGGACGGTTGAAGAAGAGAGGAGAGTTAGGAGTTCCACTATCGCAGGCGAAAGGAATGTTGATGGTTTCCCCATGGGGAAGGAATGTTGTTTTGCTACCCGGTGTGGTTTTAAAGCTTGCTTCCTGTTGGCAGGACAGCTTAACCCCCCCATCGTTCGTGTCCTTGCACGTTGACAGCATTCGCTTATCAATCATTTACCTCAGGTAATCGCACAGTGGATGCGCTAGTGCTTGGTTTTCTACGATTGTTATGAAGATGTTAAGGTGATGTGGGGGAGAACCCCATTAGCTATTGTAACCCCAATGTAGTTGCTGACATCTCAACTCATCACCCAATAAAGATACAAATCGTACTGCTTCATGATCCTCCAAAACTGTGACACACAAAACCCAACAAACTCCACATCGCTGATGACCATCGCACGCTCGCACCGTGACCTGCTATAGTGCACGCGTGAATGACGTTGCCCCCATTAAATGTCCATCAAGTGACATGTGGTCTGAGCGACCCGGCTAAAGTCTCCATGACGACGAAGGTGAACGTCCTCACACACATGCGGATCACGATGGGAAGACCGCAGCAAACCGGAGGGGGCAATGGCCGCGGCAAATGCGTACGATCTCTGGTGTGCGCTCGATTAATCGATTCGGTGCGCGATCGGGTTCGGTGGCCTTCAAAAATTTTCACTTTTCACCATCACGAAATGAGCGCGATGAGCAGTAGCATCTAAACAGCCACCTCCCTATTGGTAGCTTCCGCCACATCTTCTACATTCCAATCCACCCACGGTGGTGTTTATGGTTTGTACGTCAAACGGTGGGTCACGCTGATGATGGAGGGGGCCGATGATCGCTTTCAAACAGTTAGAAACAATATAGCGAACGCTCAAAAAAACAAAAGGGCAACTACCGTTTCGGTGTAGCCGCTTTTTGGGTGGTACAGCACCCATCACCTGCACCTTGCACTGGTTAATAATTAACGTTTTCCCATAGATTAGATGCACACCGGTGGTGGAAGATGAGCCTAACGCATCAAACTATTATGCCCAGCAGGTGGGATGACAATCACGGTGTACTTTCCCACCGGTCCAGGTAGGCCAAACAAAAGGGCGAAACGTGAAAGTCTGCACTAATCAGGGCTGATTGTTTCAGCGCCTCGGTGTACTTCTCACCTGGTTTAGTTTCATTTTTGAGGGTTTTATTTTTTCCCCCCCCTGTTGTTATGTTTTGTGTGTGCGACCAAATTTTTCTCCCCCAGCGAACTCCCTGCTAGGCCCTACGTGCCTGTACCTGCTGGATGTTGGCAAAGCGATAAGGAAACCTCGCAACCAGATCTACATAAAGCAGTCGGACACCCTCGCAAACCCAAGACTAGAAGGTGCGTATGAAAGTGAGAGCTTATGAAGTTCCTCTTTTTTTGCGCAGAATGATTTATCCATTGATTGTGGGCTCTCTGGAGAGCCGGCTAGAAGACACCGACAACAGCAACAAAAACGAGGACGTGAGAAATCATAACGGGCGTGATACGTGAGGACGCAAAAACAAAACCAACCTCGATGCTGACCCCTCGGCCGAGGTGAGTTGCGTAGGATTAGGATACAGGTGCCGGTGTCCACAACACAATACCCACGGCGCGAGGTCCCACAAATCACCGTTCACATGCGATTGTCTCCAGACGCGCTGGGAAAACGTTGTGTTTACTACACCGGACAAGGGTACGGTCCGGATCGGAGTTTGTGTCTTCCGCACTTAAGGTGATGATGGATGGATGTTAGGGTTCCGCTGTACAGCGATAAGAAATCGTGGCATCTGGACAATATTTCACAAAACCCGACAAAAACGTGTACCGACGATTGGCTTGCGGCCATTCTTTTTGGAGTTCCTGCTGGTGTGCTGTTCGCATTGTTGTAGTTGACGTTTAAAAGTTTACAAAACTATTGCATTGGGAACTCTGGACGCTATAAATTAGGCACAAATTGTGAATTCTTGGAAATTCTCAGGAGTCTGTACACTCTCCAAGAATTCCTAGCTCCTGTGAAGTTAGACCCTAGAAATTGGACTTAAATTGTCTTACATGGATGTTGTAACAACATTATCTACATTCTACAAGAATCGTTAGTTCCTGACATCGTACTTTCAATATATCAATATTTTGCGCAACTGATCCCATGGTGAGCTCCGGTCTCTAGATATTAGCCAAAAAAAACTGCCGTATATCTGTGACGTGTTCGGTTTGTGCCATTCGCATCAAAGTCCAGCATCTCGGTCCGCTAGCACTAAACGAGCGCCTCATCAATGAGAAGCCCAAATCAAATTAGAAAGCCGGACAGACAGTTTTACGATCTTGAACCTAATCTCCAGCATCACGGCACGGGGAGCTGCTGTACGGCAGCGGCAGCAACGCCCCAGTCAGTCAATCCGCCCTTTTCTCAGCCACCGCTCGGGGCGTAACATGCCGCGCCTGCTCTCCCAGCAAGGGTAGTTAGTCTACCTGGAACCCTTCACCATTTTCGCGTTACCAAGTTTGACAAGTCTCCGGCACCGGGGCATCCTGACACTCACCACACCATTCTGATGCTTTATTGCGTCCTTCCTACACGTGTGTGTGTGTTTGTGATTTTATAGTTTCAACTTTTCGATGCTTTAGTGTACAACTTTTACTGGCCGCATTCTTTACAACTTTTGCTACACATTCGCGGCCATGCTAGCCTGCCGTTTCCTCCGTTATCTTACGCTTTCTTGGTCAAATTTGTCGCGTCTCACGTTTTGGCGATTGAGCTTCGTTTACGTTGTTTACCGTATCTTGCCATCTTCATCCGCTTACTTTCCCTCTCGTTCTTTAACCTATCCTGGTGATGATACTTTTTCTTATCGCTCCTTTTGTGCTGCTGTCATTTTGTTTTATCACTTTATAAATGGCCACAGCACCTAAGGGGGGTGCGAGCGCAGAGTTGTTGTTAACACGTCCCCCGTTCATTGCCCGCCGCTTCATGCGATCGAACTATTGCCGATTGATCTTCGTTCGTTGTCACACGTCTCCACACTCTCTCTCTCTCTCTTCCTCACTACCGCACAACAGCAACACACCCCGGAATCCCCAGGCGAACGGTGCCTTTTATGACCCATTATTGTTGTTTTGCACGTTGCATTTTGCACCTTTCTTCGCCCGGCGAATGCCTCACACAGCCGCACACACGAGAGCGCGCGCCCGCCCGATGTTTGAATGTATGTTACATCTCCCATTCTTCTCGCTGCCAGACATCGCCGGGGCCAGGACCGTGGTCCCTCCAGGGCCAAATCAAAAAGCTCTTTTCGGGCCAATTGGTCAAACGAGAAAGTTCGGGTTCGGCAGGTAGACGCTCGCACAAAATTTGCATCGCCACCCGGTTGGTACCGCAATGCGCGTGACCGTGAATGAATCTGCACAGCCCGGCAGTGCCTTCTCCGTCACACCCTTGCTTGTCTGCCTTGGAATGTCGCACGGAATTCGGCGATGAAACGGTGTGACGGCGAGAGGGCCCTTTGTTGATCACTATCCACAACCGACGGGGCATTCGCTGGCTTCAAACTTCAGGCTCGAGGGCCTCCCCCGAAATGGTGAAGAGATTATGAGCAGCGGGTTTTCGTCATGCGAACTTTCGCCGATGACTCGCAAACATGTCAACGATGTGTGTGTGTGTGGTGCGTACCTTCGGGTGCACATTTCTAACTGTGCGAGTGAAGGGGGTCCCTATCGCGAAATCTCAATTTTGCCACTATCGGTGGTTCTAAATATTTTTGAGGATACTAAACAAGTGAAGATTTCTAGTTTGTTGGAAGTTCCAGAAGAGTTCCAGAAGTCTCGAGAGCACATCTCGGCGAACCTGAAACAATGCTCCAAACAACTACCTTCACTACTCTAGCAGGCCTAGATAAATAGTACAACAACCGTATCAGTTTCCTATTTTCACATGCGTATCAGTTTTCCGCAGGTCTGACTTCGTTTTCCACTGATAACGCAGTAAATCCAAGCCACTCTCGGTCAGCGTCCGCCGTCCATGTCCAGCCATGTACCTGATTTAGAAAAAGTGATCCAGATCCGCTAGTCCGGTTCCACCCGTTTTGCTCCGTTTCTTCGGTGCTACCGTGTGTGCGCTTTTCCCTCCGCCGCCCATATACGCGTGTGTGTGTGTGTGCGTGTGCTTGGTTATTTATTTATTTATTTATTTGCTCGGTTGCTTCAAGTTTCGTTGGACCAAACCACCTGGACCGCCTAGGATGGTAAAACCCTTTACGATTTCATCGATCGATCCAATCCTGACAGGCCGGCGGGCTGCGGCTCCTGAAATAGTTGCGATGAAATCCAACCTGCCTCGGGGCGGGACCAACCCGAACCGATCGCAAACCCGTCCCGTGTCTAAGTTTACCCCGGATCGTCTGTTTACTGCCCTTTTTCGTACGGACCGCTGACTCGACTGCCCTACAGAGAGACGCACAGTTGGATGAGCTGCGAAACCGGGCGGGTCGTGGGGAAGTTGTTTGGGTTTTTATTTTCCCATTCACGCTGTCTAAGCGCCTAAACAAAGCAAGCCCGTACAGTAACTCCTAATCTCCGACCGCAACTGGATCTCTGGTGTTGGATGTTGATTGACTTTTGTTGTTGTTGTTGTTCGAAAAGAGATAAACACATAAAATTGGTGAATTGGGCAGGGGTAAAAACTGCCACCCAGTGCGGTTTGGGAAGTGTAGAGCGCCGCTGGGTTTTTCGCACCGGAATTTCGGTGGCCGGATCGGTGGATCGTTTTCGCTTCCTTTTATTGCTTGCCCTGCATTTACTTGTGTTGCTTTTAATTTCTTTTTTTTTTGGAGCTCTGTTTGTGTGTGTATTCGAAGGTGCTGGAATGCTTTCTGCTTTCGAACGAAATTTACCGATACGATCGGGCCAATCATTTGGCAAAGAGACACAGACAGAGCGAGCGGGAGAGTGCCCAAGAGAAAGAGAGAGAGTGTGAGCGGTAAGGCGAGAGATGTAGTTAAAGAAAAAGGGACAACAGCAGCAAAAACACACACGCACACACAATCTCCATTCAGATCTGATCAGGCATCCCATTGGGCTCGGCACTGTCGAATGCTCCTAGAGTGAAAACTGCGTGGATCGGCGTCGTTGGAGCACCAAAAACTCGAGAAAATGATTTGCTTCATTTGTTTTCGCCAATCAAATAATACTGTACAAACACTACTGATTCCCCCCCGGGGGGTGGGGGGGCTGGTTCGGCTGATCCGAACCTGGAGAACGCACCTCTTGGACTTGGGCAGGATGGAAAGGAAGGTGCGGGAGAGATGGTGCGGTGCGGCAAAGGAAAGTGAGGAAAAGCAGACATTGAAGGCATCCGAGTAGCCCTTGAAAATCACCTTCGGTGGCGAGCCGTCTAGCGAAAGTTCACAGCCATATACTGGCGCAAACGGAAGAAAATATAATTTTTCTACCACTGCTCCGTCATCCGCTCACTCACTCTCGCTCGCGTGTTGACTTTTGATAGTGTCGAAAAAAAAAATGGGCGATATGGTGCGATCCTCAATCTCTGAACAGTAGGTTGAAGCGATCGAGGAAGTTGTACCTGTAGGTTCAATTAGGCAGCGTTTTGCCTGACGGTAATTTGATACTTCAAGCTGTAAGCGTCCATCCGCAGCTTCAACAAGATTACTACATCCGGTGCCGTACTGGTGCGCGTTGGCAGAAGAAGAAGCGCACCCGGAGAGATCCAATCGGCGTCATCTGAGCTATGCGTCGTGCAACGAAGCATGTGACGTTCTGGGAGCGGGTAGCGTACAGCTGTCTAATCATAGCCCTGCTGCTCACACTCTGCATAGACGATACGTACAGCCAAATACCACGCCGACGTCCCCGCAATGACAAGTGCCCGAAGGTAGGGTCAACCCCTTCAACGGCCCTTTCTCCCTGTGGAAGTACTCGACGTTTCTCGCTTTCGCTTCAGGTGCGTGCCATGCGCAACTTTGGGCTGAACGCGATGATGGGCTCCTGGTACGTGATACAGTACTTCGCCTCGACGGAGATGTTTCCGGAGTATGGGTGTATGCGCGGTTCGTTCGTCACCTCGGACGGGTTCGTGACGATGAACTTTACGTACGTGTTTCTGGAGGACCCGCAGGCCACCTTCCAGCAGGGTAACATCACCTGGATCATACCGAACTATGCACAACCGGCGCATTGGGTGCATGCCGAAAGTAGCTGTAAGTATCTACTGGCTAGACAATTTGTTTGGTGCGAAATTCTTGTGTTTTTTTGCCGGTCGATGTCTTCCAGACGAGGAGATCTACAACACTTACGTGATCGACACGGACTATCGTTCCTGGGCGCTCATCATGCACTGTGCGGAGAAGACAAAATCGCAAAAGTATCTGTCGGCGCTGATGCTCGCCCGAGAACCAACGCTCGGCCAAAACGTGATCAATTTCCTACGGTAAGAAGGTCCTGTTTGTGGTCACTATATGCGGCAACATCCTCACTGTCGGGATTTTTTGTTTTGAATTTTCTGGCACGACGATTCACAGCGAAAAGCTGCCACGGTACGATATCGATGTGGAGAACATGTTTCCCATACCACAGGACAACTGTACCAAGATGGGGGTCGACGCATACGCTTACTACGCGTACAACACGTCTTAGTCGATAGGATTACTGTTGATTGGATGCAGTTGTCAGTGAGCTTTGGTGAGATAAAAATTGAATAAAACGCCACACACACACACGCACGCGGCATAGAGAAGCGATTCGAAAGGATTATTAATTTAAGCTCATTACATCGTAATTGCCTGTCGGACGATTTCTTCAATGGAGTGCCTAGACAGGGACAGGGTTAGCTCACCAGGCGGTATGGCGTACTTATTTCCAACCTACCAACTTTACGATTCGTAGTAAACATGATTAGAAATCGTTTGATGACTATCACACACCGTTCCAGGTTGGAAGCCCCATATCCATAAGGTATCTCCCGCTTATGATTCAGGCAGATGTCCGCGACCGGAAAGCGGTTAGGCACATCGGTGACACACACACACACACACCGAGCCGACTGGACCGCCGGACCGGGCATCGCTTGGCAGCAGTTTCACCTGATTTGCCACGGTACACCTGACGGTATTGGCGAAAAGGTTTTGCCAAACCGAAAACCCCGCATATGACGGACTATGGCGAGAAAGTCGCAAACGCAACTGCGAGAAAGGAAAGTCGGCGTGCGAGAGTAGCAAATGTGCGCCGGGCATCTGGGATTCTTCCAGAGAGAACGGCCCTGTTTACGGGGTGTTGCGGAGGCCGCAAATCTTCACACACAAGAAATAAGTCAAACAGGTACTCCATCAAGTTGCCGTTTTTGCTGTTGTTTTCTTTCGTTTTTTTATTGTAATTCTTAACCGGTCACCGGGTCTGCCGATGGTTGGTAAGGGTGAGACGTGGTGCGGTGTGGCAGAAGCCTGCAATCGGTAGTGTGTCGCATTGCACCGAGACGAGCCAACCCCCAAGTCCGGGTAAAAGGGAAGCTCAAAAAACAGACATAGCGCACTGACACAGCGCTCCAATGGCGAATGACAAGCGGCTGGCTGGCTGCTGCTACTAGTCGGACGTTGGACAGGTATATCTGTCCAGACTCCATTCCATTTCTGAATGGGAAGTTGATGAAAAAGTAGTCAAACGAGAAAGAAAAAAAAGGCAAGAGGAATGTGGAGAGTAAAGGGCAAGAAGAAACCACGAGAGAGAGAGAGAAAGGAAGAGAAGCGCTAGATGCACTGGCCATTTTCTAAGGCACAGGAACCTTTCTCGAGCGCGCGCGCGCATCCCGTCGTAAAGCAAAGCAAAGAAAGAAGAAAAAAATCTACCGTCAAACAAAACTACAAAACAAGATGAAAAAGTGGGCTCCAAATCGGCCACCGCCGTTAAACCCAGGTGCGCATCTCGGCTGGCCGTTTGCTCAAAGGCTGCGCACAAACTGCAACCGGAGATGTCGGTGAAGGTGAAGGTACGGTGCCCGGTACATCCTCTTATCGATAAAAATAAAATAATATAACAAGCTTCTGGCCGGCTGGCACTTTGGTGCGAATTTTTCCATCGATCTTTCTGTTTCCTGCCGACCGACCACTGTCTGAGTTCAGGCGAACCTTGGGAAGAAGAAAAAAAAACACCTTGACTAGAGTCCGGTTTCCGTTTCAGTTTTGGAGTCTGCTCTATGCAACCTCAAACACACACACCTGGGGACAGGCACGAAAGTGAGAACAGCCATTTTCTTAACAGGAGTTTATTTATCGCCGGACTCTGTGAGGTTTTGTTTTCGTTTGATTTGAAGTTCCTTCGCTATCGCTAACTAGTTTTTGAGCGTCGTTTTTTTTTTGTTTTTGACAGCTAGTGACGCGTTAGTAGATATCGAGCTCATATCAGCACAAACCATCACGCTGTGTCGGTGTGTCGGTGCGTCGGTACAACCGATTGACAGCAGTCAAACGTCAAACTTAGAAACAAAATTTCAGAAGAAAACACCCGACCTACACACTCACGCCTGTGAACGTGTGCCTGGCGTGCAGTAAGGCTTTCTCCACATTCGAAATTGCTACGCTGCCGTGTAGCGTGTGACATCCTTACCGGTTGTTCTATCAATCACACCCATGGCTGCGTTGTCTGGGTTTCGAAAATCGTTCCATTTCGCTAGTATGCGTTCTGTGTTCACTGTGACCCGTAGGAAAGAGACAAGAACGAACGATAATCCACAACCGTACGGGTATGCATATGAGTGTCGTTACTTACACGACTCACGCACTCAGGCAAACACTTCATGTACGTTGCTGCACACCGTACGTACCCGTACAAGCAAACCGAACCACAGCTCGATGGCGGTCAGTGCCTTGGGTAAGAGAAAACAATTACAATGTAGATGGCAACGCAGATAACGCTGTGCCGTACGGTACGCCGCAGTGTTGCCTGATTGCTAGTAAACAAGTGCCAATGTGTCAACTAGGCCGCTCGTTGTGTTCGGTGCGTGTTTTGCACACTTATCGTCAACTTTAGTTCAACGCATGCAGATTTTGCGGATTTTTGATTCTGGGCAGGCAAAAAAAGCTTGCCGCGTGAGAGCAAAAGCTCCTTCTTGCC
>KZ064052.1:2656-27081 GCA_002091835.1 Anopheles maculatus | reverse complement strand
CCAGAAGTGAAATGTAATGCCCACTACACCTACCTCTACCGAAACTGAAGCCTACCGACTTCATTCAAAACCATGGGGAAGGGTGTTTAGTTCGCGGTGCATTAGCAAGCCGTTGAAGCTTGACAGCGTTTCGTGTTCAGCTAATTAGATCAGCGAGAGTACACGGGAGCAGTCGGGAAGTTTTGGGCAGGGTATCTCTCGCCTCTACTTCAAGCTCTGTTTTGGGCTTTTAAATTCACATGCCCTGGGTATGTCGATTTAATTGGCCAGCATCATATGGATGAAAATTCTGATGCCAATGCTTTGCCGTATGTTGAAAATTTGAACTGTGCTTTCGGTGCTCGTATTCTAATGAATCTATCAGGAGCCGGAAACGAACCGGCAATCTGTTCGAATAGTTTCAATCTGTCAACTTGTGTCAGCTGTGCTGCCGTACAATGACAATGTAATGCCTAGTACACCCTTTTCCGTGACCTTGCAGACTGGTAGACGGTTAGTGTGTAACCTTAGCAGATTGGCGCCCCTTGATAGTCTGATCTTAACCGGGCGATACTAGCGAAAACGAAATGAAGTGACATTTTGTTGGTCCCTTGCGCCACACAAATTGGAATGGATTTCGGGTTCCCTTGAAGGCGCGCTGGAACGGATTTGCCAGGCCCGGTAGCGGGCCATCATTAAGCAAAACAAACCAGCGATAATAAATTGACGGGCACAACTAATCTGCGGTTATCTTGATGTTGAAAGTCAGAAGCGAGAATCTAGATACTGTCGTACGCGCAAAGAGCCACGTCCATCCAGGGCCACCAACGTTTTGACAGACGCTGACGGCTTACTGACAGTGATGAATTGATCTAGATCTAGCCGGATCTAGTTTTGGGGGTGTATTCGACGGCTTTAAGGGCCTACCCCAACCAGGAAGTCTATCGTTACCGGGTGGCAAAATATCCTAGAACGCTGTTCCATTGTTTTGTCTGAAAGTTGCTTACTATTCTTTGCAAGTGACAGTGAAGGACGCGCGTGCTGTTGGGCGTCAACCTAGCCGGTGAATGGAGACTCTCATCATAGTGCAGCCGGCAGCGCAAGGTTCGCCGGTACGAGACGTCCCGTGCTCAAGATCATCTGTGCTGCTTTCCAGCTTCACGTTGAAGCTGACATCACCACACCTTCGCCACCCGAGGCAGACAGTTGAACGTCATCGTGGGGACACCTGATTTCTGACAAGTCAATCTGGCGACGATTACGATGCGAAAAAAAAAATACAAGAAAGCAAACATCAACCCTTTCTATCCTTGGTGGAAGTTATCGCAGTGCGCGCTCTACCTATTGGGTGTACGCGAAGAGTCGTGCCATGTCTTCAACCGAAAACCACATCTTGAATCGATGTAAAATGCTAAATGCAACCGATATGTCAATCCGAACCCATGTTTCGATGTCGGTAAGCGTGTTAACAAACTGTCAAGCTGGCGAGTGAGGATGTTGGCATCAATAGCGTATTTACCGAACCGTCCCGTCGGGAACGCTTTATCAAATTAAGGCGTACCTGCATGCGGAGTACCACCACGGAGAGGGACGCCCACGCAAAGCGCGCAGCTTTTCCAACCACCCAATCCGTTCACTCTTGTTTTGCCACGTTCTAGAAAACACGCAAGCGCAGATCTCCATTCACCTATTCCGAGTACGCTCCGAGGCTCCTCCGGTTCGTCCCTTTCCCTTCTCACCATTGCAAAGACTTCAACCCCCCCCCTCCAGATGGTTATGATTGATCGTGCAAGATACGCCACCTGTGCACTGCAATACTGTGTAGCGGAAGGTAGCGTAGGAGGTGCGTTAGTCTACTTTCAAATAACTTCCAACTCGCATACACACACACACACGTTCGAGTGCGTACATTGTAGCGCGAAAGCGCCATATCGACCTCCCCAGGGTGTTGGTAACGATAAATTCCGGGATTAACCTTTCGGTGGAGGAAAACCAGAACACGAGATAGTTACCGCCAGTTTGATACAATGTAATTGTGCCGGAAATTGTGCGAATCAGAGTTTGTGAGCTTACAGTCCAGAATTCTTGATGGCAGGTTTGTTGAAGTTCAAGATATCTACAGTGGATCTCCGGAGCCTGTTCGCGTTTGCGATGCGTTAGAGCAGATGTTGCGGCAGCCAAGGGTTAAGTGGTGCACATTGATTGTAACAACTGACCCGCGGGTGTCGCGGGTGATCTGTCGCTCTAATTAATCACTAACGTATCATTCTACCTGACCACCTCCCCAAGCCCCCTCCCTGAGGACCTTGTTCCCTGGACAGTGCGACTAATATTGATCTTATGCTAATTGGTGATCGATCGTTCCGCTTCATATTCCAACAGTTATCTGGTGTGGTCTCTAATGCTCTCCTTCTGCTTCTTTTTAGCGATCGTGCCAGCTTCTTTACAACGTCTCCATCGCCACCTGCTTCCCCTCACCCCGAGGTCCACAGTGAAGCGAAAGGCAACTGGCGATCTCTTGCCGGCGTGAAGGAAGTCGGCAGTGTCGCTTTGATGGCCAGCGCCTGTCAGAATGAAACATTAGCGAACGGACCTGACAACTAGCCGATCGGTGTTTCTACACCAAACCGCATCACTCGCTATACATCTCGCGCTCAGATCAGGTTTTTCTTTTGCGCTGTTTGGTTTCGTTGGACCGTAACATTCCAAACGTATCTCCAGCCAGGGGTTGGTACGGTTGGACATTAGCTTTCAAGTATGTCGTTTCCTGCTGGCGACTGGGTGTGCGCTTATGCTTATGCCACTTATGCTCACCGACCGGGCACACGGTGTACATTCACACATTTCTTTGTGAACGGCAGTGGAGTAGCAGCATGGGAAAAAACATATGGTAGCGAGGCCTGCGTGCTTAAGATATTTATTAAATTGAGAATTTACTGCTTAAATGTTTTTTTCGCGAATGAGGAGAGAATGAGAGAGACGTGAAGCTGGAGAGAGAAAACACACAAACACACACACACATACACCAGTGAGGTAGAGGCAGTGGTGGGCGTTTGCGAATGCACAACTCCAATCTGAATGCACCGGCGATCGACACGACACCGTTTATTGATTATTATGTGTTACGGAATGCTGCGGAATTCAAACCATAGCGGCAACAGAACGGGGTGAAGGTAGATTATGCAACACACTCACACACACACACGGAAACCGCGTGGCGCTCGTGTTCGTTGGGTTTCCGAACGACAGAAATTCCATCACTTTGGCGATCGCTTCCGTGCCCAAGGTCAGACGCGCGTGGTGCTCCAGTAATGCAACAGCCGTACTGCAGCGCTTGCAACACGGGAGAGCCGAAGCTATGGTCACATATGGCCGGGATGGATAGATGGGTTGGTGGATGGGCGTGGGTTTTGCATTTCCTTTTTAACTGTGGCTGCTTGCTCTTGTACGCGCACCATTCTCAGTGAGTTCCCTGTGTGGTTTTCTTTCTTTTGTTGTTGCTGTTTTGAAGTGGTTTGAAAGGGAAAGCTACGGAGGGATGGAATACGTGACGAATGATACGTTCTGTTGGGTGGCGATTCAACAGCCGAGAAGTTCTTCCCTTCCAGATTAAATCCATGTTGAATGTTGGATAAATTTGTTAAAAATTTGATTTTTTTGGAGCAAAAGTTGCGTCAGTCTTTATACAGCACAACTCAACTATCCGGCGTATAAACAAGACAAGGGCTAGCGAGGTTGTAGAGGGTTAAAAGAAGGTAGTTAACCAGATATTTTGACATCCTTTTATTCAGACATTCTGCGAGATTTATCCAAAAATAGATTATTGACTAGAAAGTAAGAAAAATAAGACTTTATGGGTTATGGAAATTATGGAATGTCAGTACGAGGGTGATTACCATTACAAAAATTGTTTTGTGTCACTCTAATGACGTGCCAGCAGTGTCACCAAGATGTTCTAGGCCTAAGGCCTGGTGATTGGCTTTTTTATTCTTTTATATTTATTATTATATCAACAGGCCCCGAGGCCTGTAATTGAGTAGCAAAGATTGTTATCTACGACTACGACTACACTCGCTGCTCCGTAAAGAACTGCGGAGCCTGTCTCTAAGACTGCCGGAAGCTAGGCCAAAATCAAATGCATCCGAGACGGAGTTAAAGGCCGCTGACATGCGAAGCATAGGGTCTGATCGAACGGGTCTGAATAACTCGAAGTGTGTCCCTGGTCCTGAGTGTTCGAGATGATGAATCCAGATCGATGCATGACAACAGAGACTGGCGAGTCGATACTTCCGTTCAGCAGACCTGCGATGAACATGCACTCAGCATTACGCCTTCGAACAGGAAGCGGTTCGAGGCCCAGGAGACGACACCGAGCAGGATACGACGGAAGATTCCGGCGGTCTTGCCAAGGAAGCAAGCGTAAGGCATAGCGAGTTAGCTTACGCTGAATCGACTCAATTCGTGCAGAACAGGTAGCAGTAGTAGGGTTCCGGAGAACACAAGACACAGCAGATGGTCTTGATGCACACTGGATCTTGGAATTCTTTGGTAATTCTGAAGATGAGGCCAAGTAATTGATTACCTCTGGTGATGACGTCATCGGTGTGCAGTTTGAAGGTTAGATTCGCGCCTAAAAGTATGCCGAGCTCCCTGGCAAAGGTTTGCCGTTTGACTGCAGTGCCTTCAATATGATTGCTAAACCGTTGCGATTGCACCAGGAGCAGAACAAGGCGAGACTGTCCTGAAGTAACTTGGTGTCGGAAGAGTTACGGACGGTACTTCCTGACAAATCAGTGTCGTCATCATTATGAAGCTCTGCCCTCACTACCTGCTTACAACGTAGTTTTGCCACCATTAGATGTGTCTACTCTCACTAGATAGCACTGCCTTCACAAAGCAACACAGTCCTCACTATGAAGCTCTGTCAAATAGGGTATCTCTGCGCTGAGAAATCAGCTGCGTCCTTTCTATGAACCTCTGCGCTCGCTAGGTAGATCCCGCATTCTATACCTCTGCCCTCACAGCAGAGCCAACAATTTTGGCATCGTCAGCATACAATAGGGTGGTGCCGGAAGGTAAAGCCAGGACGACATCTGACGACTTAACTGCATAAGAACGATTCACCAGGTATGATTCAAACCACTGCAAAATCTTGCAGGGAATGCCCAGCTTAGCAAGTTTGGCGAGAAGGATAGAATGGGGGAGAGACACCAGATCAGATCAGATCAGATCAGTGTAAATCGTGTCGATTTGAGCTCCGGCGTTCATTGCACGAGTGCAGAGCTTGATAAACTCAACTAGATTAGTAGTAGTAGACTTCTTTGGCACAAATCCATGCTGATACGGGCTCAGCTAGTTACAACAGGCAGCGAGCAGAGGTCTATATAGCACCAATTCGAAAACCTTAGCTGCCGCGCATAGGGAAGTGATACCCCCATAATTGTTGGCAGACATTTTATCGCCCTTTTTAAAGACGGGAACCATCCAAGATTTCTTCCATGGCTTCGGGAAAGTAGCCAGTTGCACAGAGATGCGGTGAATATTTTTGCGAGAGTAGGTGCCACTGCTTGTTTTGCAACGCTTCAAAATAGACGTTGGAATTCCGTCGGGGCAAAAGAAGGTTTTAAGATTGGTTAATGCAGTACAGACAGTATTCATATCTACGGTAGGAATATTCATATCGAGCAGATTAGCAGGTGTATTGACAAGGGCAGCATCGATGAATACGGGATCACTCACAACAGGTGAGAGAGCACTCAGCAAAGCGTTCTGCGAATAAAAATTCTTCAAATTTACACTACAATTAAACGCTCCAAGAGTACGGTTGCAACACTTCATTAGCGCCGAATTGTGTCTGTGTTTAAAGTTTAAAGAATACGTAGATTAACTGAAGAAGAATATGGCCTAAACAATGTAAGAGACTGGTTTTGTAACTGTCACACTATTAAAACTGAAGCTTTGAGCCCCAAGCTTTGAGGTGTTATTGAGGCATTATCACTAAGAATTAAAAAAATGCATCCGACTGCTTCTCACGCTACACATCCACCGAACGTAGTGTGATGCCGCCCCCGAACGCGCTAGTAAACAAGCACCGGTGCGCTAATAGTAGTAATAACCGCATGCCGTAATTGACGCTACGCTGCACTCATTTGATTGCGTACCTTGTGTAATAAATGTGGCAGGTGAGTATGGAAATGGGCTCGCTGCCGTGGCCTTGCTTTCGCTTTCGGTACGCGGAAACGCGCCGATTGCCGATGTGCTTTGTGTGCCACCCTTCTGCCCATCCCATCATCCGGAACCGCGGAACAAACCGCCGCCCGGTTGCACAGCTCCACCTCTTCTGCGCCGGCTGGTAACCTTGACAACCGGATTCCAGCAGGAGGTCCTCCCTTATCAGGTGCCCTCTCCGTTGCGAAGACGCGACCGAACAAATGGGCCAGCGACGACGGCATTCCACAATGGCCGGCCGGAGTGAGTGTCGTAGGTCACACACTAGACGACGAGTGGCGTGCAGTAGTAACGGTATATAATCCCACGCGAACCGTCCCTTCTATCGGAGCAACCGGGCAAGGGTGTCTACACCCGCGTGGATGATGGACGATCTCTTGGGTGACTTGACGTGGCGGTGAGATTGAGCGAATCACTTCGATCAGCTTGATCTCGTTTTGCTGCTCGAACCAACACGACCGTAAGCGATCGCCAGAAATTAATCAACGCAAAACAAGTTCCTTATCCAGCCGAGTGTGGTTGGTCGTCATTTCAGCTCCCTCATCATGATCGCCATCCTATTGCCTTCCTCGTCTTGGGGCTCAAGGTGACTGCCAGTTACTAATCACCTTTTATTTTCATTCGTCAATCAGATGTGATTTTGCACCGGCAAGAGAAAACTGTAACGATAGAGAGAGAGAGCGATGAACTAGAGCCAAAACTGTTGGAGCAATCAATAGAGTTGGCTAACGATACTGCACCTGTCCTCCAAACAAATTTCGCTAGACGTTCCGGGACTGTTCGGTCTTTATGCGATCATGTGTGTGTGTGCTTGCTTTTCGGTTTCATTCTTTCGTTCATTATTTTAATTGAGCACCGGTCGGCACCGGTGATGCGTGAGCCAAAACGAACGAAGGAAAAAGCACACGCTTTCCAACCGAAAAGCCGAAACCCAATTTCGTCGTCGTGGTTGCCGCGCATATTGGATTTGCAAAACCGAAGGGAAACCTTCGCAACGTAAAAACGCAGCAAAAGAAAAAACGGTAACACACTAAAGGTATGGGGATTTTCACGCACGACTAGAGATGAGTCGGTTAGCTCTTGGGGTCTCTGCTCCCTCTTTCCCGGAGGTTCGGGGAGGGTTTTTTTTGTTGTTGTTGTTGTACCATTCGATTTTCCATTCGACGGTGTGCAGTTAAGGTTGCGAGTGCGGGATTTGGAAATTGTGGTGCGCCCTTACGGAAGCGGTTAGTTAAGCGGTGCCGTTTCCGTTCTGCTGCCACACACACAGTGACGGGTGTTGGCATGCAATTCGATTCAAATTTCGGCCCAGTTCGTTACGAGGAGGCGATGATCGCGCGCTCACAGAAGCGTGCTCTGGGTAATGGGTTTCTAATGTTGTATTTTTCTCGTCGGTCGGCATCGGCTTTCCTTCCCAGAACTCATTACTGGTCAGGCAGGGAGCGCAACAAAAAAGGTCGTACACAGTTGAAGGTGCTTAAGCTGCTTAACGGGTGGTCCTTAAGTTGTACGGTGAGAGTACAAAGCGTTTTCGATTGGAAGCTTAATTCTTGTTTGAGTGTTTTACAATTGAAGAATAGGACGCCTGACACAAAGCAGAATTGTTGATGGTGAGTAGCATCACAAAGGATGATTTTCTATTTGTAGATTTCATTCCTACAGCTAAAAAGGGACCAGATTTGACAGTTGTCCAATCGTTGGATCGGAAGCTCTACATCTGTTGGTCAACTCCTTCCTTTACTTGCAAGAATTTATCTCACGTGCACCAGTATATTATGTAAAAAATGTTTTTTCATTAATCTATATCTCAAGAATATCCCCGCCTTGTTAAGATACTACAACCTAAAAACAGAAAGTTCCACTCTATATGCA
Source organism: Anopheles maculatus (assembly GCA_002091835.1). NCBI lineage: Eukaryota > Metazoa > Arthropoda > Insecta > Diptera > Culicidae > Anopheles > Anopheles maculatus. The sequence continues at coordinate 19,002 of KZ064052.1, read as the reverse complement.
TCCAAACCCTTAATGTGTTCCAAAACATTTTGCAAGATGAATTCTTATTCGAGACTTAACGCAAGAGCTCATCTCAAGAAATTCTTAGTGATAATGCCTCAATAACACCTCAAAGCTTGGGGCTCAAAGCTTCAGTTTTAATAGTGTGACAGTTACAAAACCAGTCTCTTACATTGTTTAGGCCATATTCTTCTTCAGTTAATCTACGTATTCTTTAAACTTTAAACACAGACACAATTCGGCGCTAATGAAGTGTTGCAACCGTACTCTTGGAGCGTTTAATTGTAGTGTAAATTTGAAGAATTTTTATTCGCAGAACGCTTTGCTGAGTGCTCTCTCACCTGTTGTGAGTGATCCCGTATTCATCGATGCTGCCCTTGTCAATACACCTGCTAATCTGCTCGATATGAATATTCCTACCGTAGATATGAATACTGTCTGTACTGCATTAACCAATCTTAAAACCTTCTTTTGCCCCGACGGAATTCCAACGTCTATTTTGAAGCGTTGCAAAACAAGCAGTGGCACCTACTCTCGCAAAAATATTCACCGCATCTCTGTGCAACTGGCTACTTTCCCGAAGCCATGGAAGAAATCTTGGATGGTTCCCGTCTTTAAAAAGGGCGATAAAATGTCTGCCAACAATTATGGGGGTATCACTTCCCTATGCGCGGCAGCTAAGGTTTTCGAATTGGTGCTATATAGACCTCTGCTCGCTGCCTGTTGTAACTAGCTGAGCCCGTATCAGCATGGATTTGTGCCAAAGAAGTCTACTACTACTAATCTAGTTGAGTTTATCAAGCTCTGCACTCGTGCAATGAACGCCGGAGCTCAAATCGACACGATTTACACTGATCTGATCTGATCTGATCTGGTGTCTCTCCCCCATTCTATCCTTCTCGCCAAACTTGCTAAGCTGGGCATTCCCTGCAAGATTTTGCAGTGGTTTGAATCATACCTGGTGAATCGTTCTTATGCAGTTAAGTCGTCAGATGTCGTCCTGGCTTTACCTTCCGGCACCACCCTATTGTATGCTGACGATGCCAAAATTGTTGGCTCTGCTGTGAGGGCAGAGGTATAGAATGCGGGATCTACCTAGCGAGCGCAGAGGTTCATAGAAAGGACGCAGCTGATTTCTCAGCGCAGAGATACCCTATTTGACAGAGCTTCATAGTGAGGACTGTGTTGCTTTGTGAAGGCAGTGCTATCTAGTGAGAGTAGACACATCTAATGGTGGCAAAACTACGTTGTAAGCAGGTAGTGAGGGCAGAGCTTCATAATGATGACGACACTGATTTGTCAGGAAGTACCGTCCGTAACTCTTCCGACACCAAGTTACTTCAGGACAGTCTCGCCTTGTTCTGCTCCTGGTGCAATCGCAACGGTTTAGCAATCATATTGAAGGCACTGCAGTCAAACGGCAAACCTTTGCCAGGGAGCTCGGCATACTTTTAGGCGCGAATCTAACCTTCAAACTGCACACCGATGACGTCATCACCAGAGGTAATCAATTACTTGGCCTCATCTTCAGAATTACCAAAGAATTCCAAGATCCAGTGTGCATCAAGACCATCTGCTGTGTCTTGTGTTCTCCGGAACCCTACTACTGCTACCTGTTCTGCACGAATTGAGTCGATTCAGCGTAAGCTAACTCGCTATGCCTTACGCTTGCTTCCTTGGCAAGACCGCCGGAATCTTCCGTCGTATCCTGCTCGGTGTCGTCTCCTGGGCCTCGAACCGCTTCCTGTTCGAAGGCGTAATGCTGAGTGCATGTTCATCGCAGGTCTGCTGAACGGAAGTATCGACTCGCCAGTCTCTGTTGTCATGCATCGATCTGGATGCACCATCTCGAACACTCAGGACCAGGGACACACTTCGAGTTATTCAGACCCGTTCGATCAGACCCTATGCTTCGCATGTCAGCGGCCTTTAACTCCGTCTCGGATGCATTTGATTTTGGCCTAGCTTCCGGCAGTCTTAGAGACAGGCTCCGCAGTTCTTTACGGAGCAGCGAGTGTAGTCGTAGTCGTAGATAACAATCTTTGCTACTCAATTACAGGCCTCGGGGCCTGTTGATATAATAATAAATATAAAAGAATAAAAAAGCCAATCACCAGGCCTTAGGCCTAGAACATCTTGGTGACACTGCTGGCACGTCATTAGAGTGACACAAAACAATTTTTGTAATGGTAATCACCCTCGTACTGACATTCCATAATTTCCATAACCCATAAAGTCTTATTTTTCTTACTTTCTAGTCAATAATCTATTTTTGGATAAATCTCGCAGAATGTCTGAATAAAAGGATGTCAAAATATCTGGTTAACTACCTTCTTTTAACCCTCTACAACCTCGCTAGCCCTTGTCTTGTTTATACGCCGGATAGTTGAGTTGTGCTGTATAAAGACTGACGCAACTTTTGCTCCAAAAAAATCAAATTTTTAACAAATTTATCCAACATTCAACATGGATTTAATCTGGAAGGGAAGAACTTCTCGGCTGTTGAATCGCCACCCAACAGAACGTATCATTCGTCACGTATTCCATCCCTCCGTAGCTTTCCCTTTCAAACCACTTCAAAACAGCAACAACAAAAGAAAGAAAACCACACAGGGAACTCACTGAGAATGGTGCGCGTACAAGAGCAAGCAGCCACAGTTAAAAAGGAAATGCAAAACCCACGCCCATCCACCAACCCATCTATCCATCCCGGCCATATGTGACCATAGCTTCGGCTCTCCCGTGTTGCAAGCGCTGCAGTACGGCTGTTGCATTACTGGAGCACCACGCGCGTCTGACCTTGGGCACGGAAGCGATCGCCAAAGTGATGGAATTTCTGTCGTTCGGAAACCCAACGAACACGAGCGCCACGCGGTTTCCGTGTGTGTGTGTGAGTGTGTTGCATAATCTACCTTCACCCCGTTCTGTTGCCGCTATGGTTTGAATTCCGCAGCATTCCGTAACACATAATAATCAATAAACGGTGTCGTGTCGATCGCCGGTGCATTCAGATTGGAGTTGTGCATTCGCAAACGCCCACCACTGCCTCTACCTCACTGGTGTGTGTCTGTGTGTGTGTTTGTGTGTTTTCTCTCTCCAGCTTCACGTCTCTCTCATTCTCTCCTCATTCGCGAAAAAAACATTTAAGCAGTAAATTCTCAATTTAATAAATATCTTAAGCACGCAGGCCTCGCTACCATATGTTTTTTCCCATGCTGCTACTCCACTGCCGTTCACAAAGAAATGTGTGAATGTACACCGTGTGCCCGGTCGGTGAGCATAAGTGGCATAAGCATAAGCGCACACCCAGTCGCCAGCAGGAAACGACATACTTGAAAGCTAATGTCCAACCGTACCAACCCCTGGCTGGAGATACGTTTGGAATGTTACGGTCCAACGAAACCAAACAGCGCAAAAGAAAAACCTGATCTGAGCGCGAGATGTATAGCGAGTGATGCGGTTTGGTGTAGAAACACCGATCGGCTAGTTGTCAGGTCCGTTCGCTAATGTTTCATTCTGACAGGCGCTGGCCATCAAAGCGACACTGCCGACTTCCTTCACGCCGGCAAGAGATCGCCAGTTGCCTTTCGCTTCACTGTGGACCTCGGGGTGAGGGGAAGCAGGTGGCGATGGAGACGTTGTAAAGAAGCTGGCACGATCGCTAAAAAGAAGCAGAAGGAGAGCATTAGAGACCACACCAGATAACTGTTGGAATATGAAGCGGAACGATCGATCACCAATTAGCATAAGATCAATATTAGTCGCACTGTCCAGGGAACAAGGTCCTCAGGGAGGGGGCTTGGGGAGGTGGTCAGGTAGAATGATACGTTAGTGATTAATTAGAGCGACAGATCACCCGCGACACCCGCGGGTCAGTTGTTACAATCAATTCGCACCACTTAACCCTTGGCTGCCGCAACATCTGCTCTAACGCATCGCAAATGCGAACAGGCTCCGGAGATCCACAGTAGATATCTTGAACTTCAACAAACCTGCCATCAAGAATTCTGGACTGTAAGCTCACAAACTCTGATTCGCACAATTTCCGGCACATTTACGCAAAGAGCTTTACATTGTATCAAACTGGCGGTAACTATCTGGTGTTCTGGTTTTCCTCCACCGAAAGGTTAATCCCGGAATTTATCGTTACCAACACCCTGGGGAGGTCGATATGGCGCTTTCGCGCTACAATGTACGCACTCGAACGTGTGTGTGTGTGTATGCGAGTTGGAAGTTATTTGAAAGTAGACTAACGCACCTCCTACGCTACCTTCCGCTACACAGTATTGCAGTGCACAGGTGGCGTATCTTGCACGATCAATCATAACCATCTGAAGGTGGGGGGTTGAAGTCTTTGCAATGGTGAGAAGGGAAAGGGACGAACCGGAGGAGCTTCGGAGCGTACTCGGAATAGGTGAATGGAGATCTGCGCTTGCGTGTTTTCTAGAACGTGGCAAGACAAGAGTGAACGGATTGGGTGGTTGGAAAAGCTGCGCGCTTTGCGTGGGCGTCCCTCTCCGTGGTGGTACTCCGCATGCAGGTACGCTTTAATTTGATAAAGCGTTCCCGACGGGACGGTTCGGTAAATACGCTATTGATGCCAACATCCTCACTCGCCAGCTTGACAGTTTGTTAACACGCTTACCGACATCGAAACATGGGTTCGGATTGACATATCGGTTGCATTTAGCATTTTACATCGATTCAAGATGTGGTTTTCGGTTGAAGACATGGCACGACTCTTCGCGTACACCCAATAGGTAGAGCGCGCACTGCGATAACTTCCACCAAGGATAGAAAGGGTTGATGTTTGCTTTCTTGTATTTTTTTTTTCGCATCGTAATCGTCGCCAGATTGACTTGTCAGAAATCAGGTGTCCCCACGATGACGTTCAACTGTCTGCCTCGGGTGGCGAAGGTGTGGTGATGTCAGCTTCAACGTGAAGCTGGAAAGCAGCACAGATGATCTTGAGCACGGGACGTCTCGTACCGGCGAACCTTGCGCTGCCGGCTGCACTATGATGAGAGTCTCCATTCACCGGCTAGGTTGACGCCCAACAGCACGCGCGTCCTTCACTGTCACTTGCAAAGAATAGTAAGCAACTTTCAGACAAAACAATGGAACAGCGTTCTAGGATATTTTGCCACCCGGTAACGATAGACTTCCTGGTTGGGGTAGGCCCTTAAAGCCGTCGAATACACCCCCAAAACTAGATCCGGCTAGATCTAGATCAATTCATCACTGTCAGTAAGCCGTCAGCGTCTGTCAAAACGTTGGTGGCCCTGGATGGACGTGGCTCTTTGCGCGTACGACAGTATCTAGATTCTCGCTTCTGACTTTCAACATCAAGATAACCGCAGATTAGTTGTGCCCGTCAATTTATTATCGCTGGTTTGTTTTGCTTAATGATGGCCCGCTACCGGGCCTGGCAAATCCGTTCCAGCGCGCCTTCAAGGGAACCCGAAATCCATTCCAATTTGTGTGGCGCAAGGGACCAACAAAATGTCACTTCATTTCGTTTTCGCTAGTATCGCCCGGTTAAGATCAGACTATCAAGGGGCGCCAATCTGCTAAGGTTACACACTAACCGTCTACCAGTCTGCAAGGTCACGGAAAAGGGTGTACTAGGCATTACATTGTCATTGTACGGCAGCACAGCTGACACAAGTTGACAGATTGAAACTATTCGAACAGATTGCCGGTTCGTTTCCGGCTCCTGATAGATTCATTAGAATACGAGCACCGAAAGCACAGTTCAAATTTTCAACATACGGCAAAGCATTGGCATCAGAATTTTCATCCATATGATGCTGGCCAATTAAATCGACATACCCAGGGCATGTGAATTTAAAAGCCCAAAACAGAGCTTGAAGTAGAGGCGAGAGATACCCTGCCCAAAACTTCCCGACTGCTCCCGTGTACTCTCGCTGATCTAATTAGCTGAACACGAAACGCTGTCAAGCTTCAACGGCTTGCTAATGCACCGCGAACTAAACACCCTTCCCCATGGTTTTGAATGAAGTCGGTAGGCTTCAGTTTCGGTAGAGGTAGGTGTAGTGGGCATTACATTTCACTTCTGGCGCGCTTACAAGCCCCCAATCTATTTCCATTTATTGTTCAGTTCGGTTTTGTTGCTCGTGGTACAGCGCAGATCTCTCCCCACACACTACTGCAGCACCAGCACCACCACCGTGTACTTCAGCAGCAGGGAGGGCATATAGATTTTCCTGGAACATAGACTCAGCGTTCGTGACGATCAGTGCGCTAATGGCGAAATTGAGAGGGCGAAATGTGATTCGTGCATTAGTTGGGGTATGTAAAATCTAGGAATCTAGGAGGCGGATAGGCGGGCATTCTTTTCCGTTGCTTACCAACTTTAGATTTCCGATTTCTGCGAACGCGGTGGTAATCAGAGTTGAAGTAATGCGCATTGTTCTAATTAATTGTTTTGCGGAACAATAGACAGCAAGATAGGATGTGTAAGTAGCCGCTGATAGCTCCGATTTCCAACGAAAGTCTATAAAAGCTTGATGCTACTGTCTCACTGTCTTCAAAGATGCTACCATTTACGTCATTTGAGTCATTAGGTCCTTATGATGGTGACCATCCCCGGAAACAAACAAACCGGCACCTTATTTACCGCCCTAAGTACAGTTGTTTCAATTAACGTGTTCGAAGAATTGGACGGCACCCTCCAAAGCTCCTCTCGCCGCGTTGGTGACGCCTCACTGTCCAATTACACAGCTTTCAAACTTGAGCGTGTGCGGCGGGTTCGCGGGAAGCTAACGTGTATTTAAATATCACCCAATAAAATACCCCAGCATCCCAACAGGGTAGGTTCCGCTCGGTGTAACGCCCCATCGTCATCGTCGCCCAAAAAAGGAAACCAGTTCACTATTAGCAGAGACCGGATCTTTTCGTGCGGAACACGGTTCGTCGGATGGGGATTTGGGGACGGGGGCAGCAAGCCAGTTACTCCGTCAATATCGCTAATGAGCGCAAATAAATTTTGCAACTGACGTTTCGCACACAGGTGACGGAACCAACATTTTCGGTGAAACAAAAGTGCAATTCGCTATACACCTCTACCAGGCACACCAACCAACTTCATCCAGCGTCGGTTTATTATTGATTTCCGCTTCTTCTTCTTCTTCTTCCTCTCCCTACTTCCCACAAACACTCGTCAAGATATGCGAAGAGTAGTAATGTCGAGCCGCGCGCAAGAAACATCTCAATCAGCGTATCAATTTAACGCTCATTTAACTAACATTATACAGCTCCACCACAAAACCCGTTGACATGCCGGGGTTTTGGGGGGGGGGGTTGCGAGCGAACAACAACAGCAACAAAAAGACCGGCAACAACACTGTTCGGTGTTTGCCACGGTGGGCCACGCTGAAGTAGCTTGTTAAGCAGCATCGGTAGCAGCGTTAAGCAGCGCACAAGTGCTGCAACCTTCGGTGGAAGAGTTGGGCATTGAAAAAGGCAGAAATGTGGGCGGTTGTCAAATTCATAGCCACACCAAAAACCTTCTTCCTCTCCCTTTGAACCTTCCTTCCTCTCCATCAATTACACTCTAAGAGAGAAAATCGAAAATTCGAAAATTGGCTCTATCGTCCGCCCGGCAATACACCGCAATCGAGGCAACCACAGCACACCCGTCGGTCGGTGAGCGCTTCGTTTTCATCGCTACCTTCAGAGCTGGCAGTCCCAATTATTTTTGCCTGTTAAAATTAATTACCAACTCACCCTAAACCGCCAGTGATGCTGGTGACACGTGTCGCGCTCGTCCACACATTCGATTTACAGCAGCAGCAGCATCAGTTGACTAAATATCTACGAAAAAGACAAAGGAAAAGGTGATTACAAACAAACGATCAAACAAAACAGAGCAGATACGTGGAGTGCAGTTGAAACGTCAGCGCTCTGAAGCGGCTTTCGAATACGCAACTCGTTTTTTTTTACTTGGCGATGTGGAGAAGTACTACGCCCCCGTTTCAAAACAACAAAGCCTAACAGGCAAATATTTGTTGTTAAAAACAAAACCGACGTACAAAACCACCGCCAATTTAGCGGAGAATGGAAAGGATTAAGCTTCTTTTTTTCTCCAATATTTTCACGTTGACGGTTACGGCGATGAGAAGTACATCCAGAGCTGTACGGATGCTAACCTATGTAAAGCCAACCCATGGAACATGTGTAAGTGACCGTTTGCTTTGATCCAAAAACAAATAGATAAAAGTATTCAGTTGTTGAATGGTACTTCGCGGTAGGGTGTGTGAACCTGGAGAATATATGTTTTGGAGTTTGCAAACATAATAAATGTGATGCTTGTTTATCATCATTTTCTGCATCATCATCCTGAATGCTGCCTACAAGATCCTGTCCCGAATACTCTTCTGCAGACTTGCGCCCCTTGCTACAGATTTCGTCGGGAGCTATCAAGATGGATTTGTTGGAGGGAAATCTACTACCGACCAAATCTACACTCTACCGCAGATCCTCCAGAACCCCACGCACCACCTGTTCATCGACTTCAAGGCAACCTACGATACCATAGACCGTACCGAGCTATGGTACATCATGCGGCAGTACATCTGTTGAGGACTACAATGGACGGTGTGCAGTTGAAGATGAGAGTGTCGAACATGCTGTCGGAATCGTTCGAATCTCACAGGGGACTAAGGCAAGGGGACGGACTCTCCTTCTCCTGTTTGCTGTTCAACATCGCTCTGGAAGGTGTCATGCGAAGCGCGGGCTTCGACATCCGGGGCACGATTTTCACCCGGTCTCTCCAATTCCTTGGCTTCGCGGATGACATCGATATCATCGGGCGAACATCTGCTGATAGAGCATGAGCATCTCGTTATAGAGCACGACTCGGAAGCAGAGTATTAGTTGACGGCGACGATCTCGAGGTAGTAGAGGAGTTTTGCTACCTTGGCGCGATCGTAACTTCGGATAACAACGTCAGCAGCGAAACCCGAAGGCAGGGAAATCGTGTTTACTACGAGCTCCACAATCTGCTGAGATCCAGAAGACTCCAACAACGCACGAAATGCGCCATATATCGCACACTGATACGGCCGGTAGTCCTCTACGGGCACGAGTCCTGGACTATGCTGGCGGAGGACGCCAATGCACTCGCCATTTTCATCCTGACGGTTGCCAAAGCCGGAAGGATGCGTTGGTTGGGGCACGTGATGAGGATGCTGGACGTGCTCGTCAGCGACCCGTTCAGAGCACAGCAAGCTCGTTGGCTGGATCAAGTCGAGTCAGATCTGTGGGAGATCGGATGCACCCGGGGATGGAGGATTGCAGCCATGGACCGAGTTTCCTGGAAACAAATTTGATGCCAGGCCCTGTCAAATAGACGTGCTCCCTAGGAGCAGACCAGGAAAGAAGATGAAGGTGTTTTGAAGCACTAGTATCCAATTAAAACTATCAAAATAGATATTCTCTGTGCCTTCTAGCGCTGCTAGCAATACAGAATAATATAAAATCGAAATAACTCAATTTGGAGAGCTTTTTCTAACACTCGACAACCATAATTAGAGCTTATATCACGGTATGTAAGGACCAGCATCTTGGGACAGATATTCCACTCAAAATACCCCTAGTAAAGTTAAATAGAAGATAGCTTCCTAGCAACAGTGAAAGATGCACATGGCTGCCGACGACTTCAACAAGCGTTGGATATCTTTCGTTCGTGGTGTATTTGAAATGTCTTGGCGCTGTGTGTTGATAAATGTCGCGTAATTTCGTTCGCTAGAACCAGAAATAACGTAATTTTTAACTATAAACTTGACAACCACTGGAATGCACCAGTTGCATTCGAGACCTGGGAATCCTGCTAGATAGCCGTCTTAGCTTTAGGCCTCAAATCGAGTCGGTGATCACAAGAGCAAACCAAATGTTAGGCCTTATACGACGAATTGCAAAAGAATTTCATGACCCTATTGACGATAAAAACTCTCTATTGCTCCCTGGTGAGATCTGTCCTTGAATACGCTAGTATAGTCTGGAGTCCTTCCGCTGAAATATGGTCGGCACGTATAGAAGCATTCCAACGCAAACTCGCGCGATTTGCAATAAGGTTACTCCCTTGGAGGGACGGAGACACACGTCCATCGTATGAAGCTAGGTGTTTATTGTTAGCCTTCCAACCATTATCTGTTCGTCGAAGAATTGCTCAATGTCTTTTTGTAGCCGGCCTTCTTGACAGCTCGATCGACGCTCCTAATGTTTTAAGTATGTTAACGTTTTCGGCACCGGCAACAACTCTTAGACCACGACACTCCTATTAATGTTAGGTGTGTGGCGTTTAATGATGTGTCAGAAATATTCGATTTTAATGTTTCCAAGTCTGCGCATTTTTTGAAACCAAGAACATTTTAAGAAATTCATGTAGACTGTTGTCCGATGAATAACGTTAATAAATTAAATTAAATTAAAATTAAATTATGACCAGCTGATAGTATTAGTTAACGAATGCAAATAAACACGTAAACACTTGCTATCACTTAAACACCGAATAAGAAACATTTGCATTAATAAAATGTAACAGTTTGGTAGCAAATTCGTTCGTGTTCGTCCATTTTCGGTTTTCGTGCAGCTAATCGAACGTCCATGGTATCATGATTGCAGCCAATCGATTGTAATTATCGCTCGGCTATAAAGCTAAACGTGCGGTATTGCTTTAAACGTGCCAAACACACACACACACACAGAGGAAAACGATTTGGAAGGAAGGAGCGAAAGAAAAACTGCATTCACCACAGCAACGCTGTAGATGGCAGCCGCTGGAAATGGTTGGAATGCACATTGGCTGCTAAGCGTACCGAACCCTACTGCTACTGCTGCTGCTGCTGCTGCTGCTGCTGTGTCTGTGTGCGGGTGGTTTAGTGGAATTGAAAACCAATCAAAATTCGTATCCCAACACCTACGGCTACTCGCTCGCTACACACCCTCAGCGTCCACAAGCGTCCGTAGTAGTTCTTGGTGATCTGGTTTCTGTCTTTCCGCGCGAGCCCAGCCCGTTCTTTGTGGCGTTACGGTCGCGTTACGAAGGTCTGCAATTTCGCGGCCAACGAACCCGCCAAGACACAGCGCCTCAGCAAAAAAACAACACACACCAAGGGACTAAAAGGGTGCAATCGCGCGGTAGGGTGGCCTTTGGTAGTACAAAAAAAAAAGAGGTTTTTCGCCAATCTTCTTCCAATGCAACCAAAATCGATTAGCGCTCGATACAGAAACGCAAAACCCGAAGCACAATTAAGGCACCCAGCTAACCCCACAAACAACAAAGCAAAGTTGGATGGGGGAGGGGGTTTTTCATCTAGCGTTTGCAAATTTTCCACCATTGCGTACGAAGCGCGGTGATGCATCGTTAATATTGGATTTTTTGTTGTTGAGTGTAATCATCTTCGCAGTGTGTCGTGGTGTGCATAGCAGCATTCCAAACAAATATATGTAATTTCAAGAGCTGCATTCGCAACAACAGTGGTATCAAGTCCCGCTTGAAGCATTCCAAACAATCTTTCAATTTAGTTATGTATAAAAGGAAAAATAAAAAATTGAAGAATTAAAGGAACCAATCACTAGAAGATGACACTCTTAGGAAACAATTGCAGCAGTAGACTCCTCGCTTGAAGCTTCTTCATCTTCTTTGGCACTACAACTTCGTGAGGTCTAGGCCTGCTAGCTTTCTGTGACTTCGTTTTACCCGTAGCTGGTCAGTCAGTCCTGCGTACGGGGAGGCGCGGCCCAGACGGGATTCGAACCCCAGTCCTCCGGTGTGAAGACCGGCGCCGTTATCGTATATACCACCGCTAGAAGCACAATTCTCCGTCTATTCTGGACATTAGAATCCGCACGAAGGAAAAAATATCTCGGACAATATACAGACCACTGTATCTCTCGCACAGTCTCAGCAGAGAACTTTGTGAACCAATTCTGCTATCCTTATCCGTATCGTTTTTACCTATTACTAGATAGTCAATCTTCCTGCACCGAAATCGTCAAATAGTCCTTCAAAAAGGGCCAGTATTTCTTAGTAAAATTGTAAAAATACATCTTAAAACACCTTTACATAAGTCGAAGGAGGTATTTCTTGAACATTCTAAGTACTTACTTCCGCTTGTTGCGCGTTCTCCATTAGTATATTCGACTAATTACGTTTGACCGTCTTCTTCCCTTCGAGCGAATGTTTATAGGAAAATGCACTTACAACCTCAACATGTCAGATGCTTGTATCTTCGCCAACTAGCGAGCCGTGCCGTGTACCTACAGTAACAAGTTTGTACCATCAAGAAAAGGTCACGAGCTCACAAGGATACAAGCGTCCAGCTTCTGTTTGCTTTTTCAACGACGTCGCGTCAACAAACAGTCCGAAAAAGGTCTTCCAGAGGTCAGTTTATTTGTGCAAAGCGCTCGTCTTACTCCGCTGAATACAATCCGCTTAAGCACCGTGAGAATAAACGAGAGAAACTGAGAGAGAGAGAGAGAGAGAGAGAGAGAGAGAGATAGAGCAAACACTTATCCATCCGAAAACGCATCATCATTATCAGCGCCATCATGCGGCATAGCGTTTCGCTAGACGAGCCACATCCCAACGAAGACCCATTCGTCATTTTAATTAAGAAAAATGTGTTCGCGTTTTCTTAAGCCACAAAACACTGGTGCGAGCACACACACACACACACAGTAAGCAGGGTAATGAAGGGAAACGGTGTAATAACAATAATGGGAGAGAGATGAAGAGAAGATGAAAAGTTTAAATAAAATCCATCGTTAGCTTTGGTCTGAGAGGGTGCGCCGGTCTGTTCAAGCTGTACCGTTTTGGAACACTGCACCATCGCCAATCTCCGCTCACACCGAGACATCCTTTCGTGTGTTTTTTTTTCTTATTTGCTTCATCTTCCTAGATGTAATCTAATATTTGGGTGGCTGGGAAAATTGAAACCCGTGCAACTTGCACGAATAACGTGCACTAAACCCGGACGGTGAAGTAAAGTGAGTTAAGAAATTTGACTGAACCGTAGAAATGGCTTTTTTCCCCCCAATCCCGCGTCGAGACATTCGTGTGTCCTGGGCAGCAGCCCAGGCATTCTGATCAAGATATAACTGTCAGCTAAATTAGCTCGTTTGAGATGTGTTTGCCTCCATCCCCAAGCGAGGCACGAAGCAGGGATGATGGTGAGTCTCCCTTAGTGGAGGTGCAGTTAAATGAGGCTCAAAGTTCCAGCACTCCGCACATCGGTGTGCGCCACAGGTGATGACACACGCGCGAACTTCACGGACAAACGACAAACTTTCCGGTGCCGGCCCAGTAAGAGCAGGAAACCGGATGTCGCAGCACTTGTGGGCCCAACAAACACCCGAGAGAGAAAAAAAATACAGAACGAGCTCAACCGTACCGTGAAGAAATTGTTCCTTAATCAACCAGCACCAGCTGTGGCGCGCCAGCATCGGAGCAACCAGGAGAAGAAAATAAAATACTGATAACAACCCCTATGAATGTATTTTTTTTTTTTGCGTGCGTGGATGTGGGGAAGCTGTGTATGTGAGATATTTTCGCAGGCGGAAATAAAATTAAGCGAAGTTTAATTTACTTACACAAATTCGCAAAACCGGGCGGGTGTCGCATTTCATTCACGGTTCGCTCTAGCGGGCCTCCGACCATAATCCCCCTTTGGGTATGGAGTTGATTAGCCTGCCAGTCGGACGACCAGACTAGTGTCGAACTAGAATGACGCAACAGACACGACAGGTAAACCGGTGTTTTGCGACTACGACAAGAATTCGCTTTTTTGCTTTCCACAGCAGGTAACGGAGAATTTGCGAAACACCGGAAGTACAAGAGAAAAAAACAAACGCGCACCCTGTATAGGAGAAGGATCTTTGAAAACCGTGATACCTGCCGGAAGCAGAATACCGCTGGACTGGGGGGGAGCACAAGACATGAGGATTGGGATAAAGCTTTAAAGTCGTTTTTTTCTGTTTGCTCCGGTTTTGCTAAATGGTAAGCAGAATTGGATTTTGATTTGCGAGCAGAATTGGAGCTATTATTGCGAGTTGTCATCAAAAAGTTCGACGTTCGTTGTGACAGTTTTGTGACGCTTTTATGTCGAGCAGCACCGCCAAATGAGATTACTTGTTGCGATATTTAAAGCGGTTTAGCGATTCAGGTTTCTGTTCGCTGGATATCCAGATACACTTATTGTATCTTTACCTCACCTTTATGAATATGTAATCTTCACTGAAGCGCTGCAGAAACTTGGTAAATTAAATGTCAAATATTAATATTATTAGAGCGTTGCTCGATTGAAGTAACAACCGATACTATATATACTATATGCATATATTTATATTGTTTTTATTCATATACGACGGCCTGGCCGATATATACTATATAACCGATCCAGATAATTTATATACAATGTAATGTATTTATGTACAATGTTGAACAAAATAATAAAAATCCTTAAGACCTGCGCCATGGGAGGCTCGAATGCATCGAACACTAGATAAACACTGCTACTGACTTGTTTATTACTAAGATAACTAAAGTGTTCGAGATGTGCTGTTCCAAAAAAATAGTACGTGTAACATACCCGATCTGGACTAATCGTGAATTAAAATCTCTAAAAAAAAACGAAACTAAAAGCTTACTAACAGTTCAAACGATCCAGGCAACAAAAGGACAGGGAACACTACCATAATTTGATCAACCAATATCGACGGCTAAATCTGGTATTACATGCACAGTATACATACAACATGCAGAAACAGTTCTACTCGCATCCTAAAACATTCTGGGCCTATGTGAATAGCAAATGCAAACAATCAACTATCCCTTCAAGAATGAGCCTTCATGAACTCCATGTATCAACACCAAGTGACATCTGTAATCTGTTTGCTAAAAAATTTTGCAGTGCATTTGCAAACTGTCATCTTGATCAGGATACCTTAAGTGCTTCACTTTCATCTGTGCCACTCAATGCGATAGATTTCTCGTTCAATAACCTGTGCATTACTCCTGGAGCTGTGTTAACTGCTATAAAAAAACTGAAGCCCTCCAACAGTGCCGGTCCTGATGGAATCCCGCCGACAGTGTTACTAAAGTGTGCGAATGTACTGTGGTTTCCACTGGCGAACCTTTTTCGTAATTCCTTGAGTCAACGCCTGTTCCCAGAAACATGGAAATATTCATATATGACTCCTATTCACAAAAAAGGTTCTAAAAGCGACGTAAATAACTACAGAGGAATAACATCTCTATGTTCAAGTGCCAAAGTGTTTGAAATCATTGTTCACGAAGCGTTACTGTCCTCATGTAAGAACTATCTGTCAGTGAATATGCCCGTTTAGGCATATCAGCAGAGGTTACCGATTGGCTCACATCATACCTAATAGGTCGGAAATATCGCGTGAAAATAGAAAATACCACGTCAACATCTGAGGCATTCTGTAGTTTATCGGGCGTACCACAGGGCAGTAATCTAGGGCCTCTTCTTTTCATATTATTTATAAATGACATTCAGTGTTTCTTACCAGACCAACATATGCTCATGTACGCAGACGATATAAAAATATACAGGGTGATAAATAATAGAAGCGACTGCGAAAATATGCAACATTCGTTAAATTTGTTCTCTAAATGGTGTACGTCTAACTTGTTAACGTTATGTGTCGAGAAATGCAGTATTATTAGTTTTAATCGCAAAAAGAACCCGATCATTTATAACTACACGCTAAACAACTACCCTCTTGCTCGCACAACTGAAATTCGTGACGTTGGAACCATTCTTGACTGTAAAATAACACTTACTGACCACTATAAAGCTGTGATAGACAAGGCAAATCGAATGTTAGGATTTGTAACAAGAAATGCGAGAGAATTCAACGACCCAATGTGCCTCAAAGCAATCTATGCCTCGCTAGTTCGCTCAACCCTTGAATTTAACTCCGTAACTTTATCGCCCCATTCAGCAGTTTGGAATAATAGACTGGAGTCGATTCAGCGTAGGTTTACTAGACTAGCACTTCTAAATGTATCGTGGTTTCGTCCTACTAGTCATGTAAGCTATCTTGACCGCTGCTCTCTTTTAGGTTTACAACCTCTTTCTCACAGATGACACGTAGCTCAAGCACTATTTATAGCTAAGATTCTATCACACGAAATTGACGCACCATATTTATTAGAGAGAATACATATTTATGCACCTGAACGGACGCTTAGAGTAAGAGAGGCCTTAAGAACACCTCGTATGTATAGAGCCTACGCCAGTAATGCCCCACTGACAGCGATGTGCAGACGATTCAACGAATTCAGACACTTTCAC